>JACEIK010003542.1:0-162589 GCA_018107945.1 Datura stramonium | reverse complement strand
ATGGAATAACTAACTAGGGTTTGCACATAGTGATTCAAAATTAATACTTATGTTTATATTGTCTTCTCTCATGCATAACATTTCTTAACGGAGCGCAACATTCGGACTTGCGCAAATTCTCTACTTACTTGAACCTAGAGAGGTAGAGATTAGGAAAAGAGAAGAGCAACAAAGCCTTTAACTTTATGATTCATTGAATAACTTGAGTTGCGATTGCAGGATAGTTAATTTGGAATAAATTGATGACGGTTAATGTGAAAAAACTCAAGAGACCTAATCCGGTGATTGAGTATAGTCATCCAATATGGACGAATCAGTCATTTGGATGAACCTATGTTATCAGTTCTACAGGCTAAGTATTGAGATAGATCACTCGTTCATTCACCCGAAGTTGTTATGAATTCATGGGGTTCGCTTCCCTAGTTAATTGCATAAACTTGACAACAACACCAATTTACAATACTGTTACTTGTTTACTTCTTTGAAACTCCCCATTAGGAAATAATTATACCAAAAGTATAAATACTAATGTTATTCTACATCCTGACAGTATTCCCTATGGGATCAATCCCAACCTAGTTGGGTTCTTTATTGACAATATCCGCGTCATACTTTTACAGGGGTGTGATTTGAGTTTTATCAAAAGTAGCATTATTGTCGGGGAATACAAGTTAGGATTAGTTTAATTGCTAGTATTTAACTTTTAGTCATAATTTCCTTATTTATATTTTTCTTTTGTTTTTTACACCCACAGGTTGTCGCTTGGTGAATGCCAAGTACTCAGTGAAGCGGAAATTCCACTTGATCTTGAGCTAGAACGAACATTGAGAAGAATGAAGCACAACAATGAAACCCATAAGCAGAGGCAAGATTCATTAGCCGCTGAGGCTTGTCAAGAAGAGTTAGCACGACAAGATACTCTTTAGGGAGTCGAGGATTCCCAGGGAGTGGTAGACAATGCTTATCATCTCAGACGCGGTTACAGAGGCCATAGATATGCTCATCAATTTGATGAAAAAAAAGATCCGAATATTGATAAAGTCGAGTCAACTGGAGCCATTGTGCCACCACCTTTGCCTTTTGGGGAAAAGTTTGATATCACTAGCACCATGATACAGTTGCTCCATATCAAAGGGGTGTTTAGTGGTCATGCAATGGACGATGCAAATTTGCAATTGATGAACTTTGTGGGGATTTGCAAGGCATACAGGTTGCCAGGTGTGAGCTAGGATGCTATCAGGCTGAGGCTCTTCCCATTCTGTCTATTTGGAGAGGCCATTTTATAGTTGTTGAAGTTGCTAAATGACTCCATCACCAATTGGAGGGAGCTGAAACAAGACTTTTTAGAAAGGTTTTTCCTACCTTCTAGGATGCTGCAGCTAAAGGATGAGATCTACAATTGTTGATAGTTGAAGACTGAGGCACTCCTTGTGACATGGTTGAGATTCAAGAAGAAGCTAACCAAGTGCCCAAATCACAAAACTCCCGATGACAATTTATTGGAAAATTTTTTGCAAGTCTTTGGATAATAGCACTAAGGTTGTAGTAGATACAATAGCAAGAGGAGCGCTGCTAAGACACTCGTGGGAGCAAGCAACTATCATACTAGATCAAGTGACCAAAACAAATAGAGCCTGGCACACAAGGGAAGTTGAAGCAGATGTAGGTACATATGCTATAGGGAAGATTGCGGATCAACGCTGCAAAGAGGAGGAACATGATTAGGAGTTGGCTCACATNTGATAGTTAGTAATTTATTTAAAATAAATGTCATGTTGAAGCAGATGTAGGTACATATGCTATAGGGAAGATTGCGGATCAACGCTGCAAAGAGGAGGAACATGATTAGGAGTTGGCTCACATGAGGACATATTTAGACTTGTTCATGAAGTATATTATGGGTTCTAGAGCTCAAAAGGTGAATGTAGTGGGAGTTCAGGGTCAGGAACAAGGGTATGAGCAGTGGATTTCGAAGAGGAGGCAAACTTTTTCGACAACCAGGTGGCGAATTTTTGGGCCAACGCCCAGAGGACTGAACAGGACACTTGGTGCCAAGGTTTTGGAAATCAAGGTCAGAACTACTACAGAGACAACTACAACAGGAATGGGTACAGGCATAGGAGCAGAGGTTGTGAGAGAAAAGGTGATTAGAGAAAGAATGATGGCTATCGCAACATCCGTGTAGGTTTATATGTTCCTCTTAGGGCTTGTGAGGGCGATGCTAGAATTTCAAAGTTGGAGAGCATGATGGCAGAGCTGCTTAAGAAAGAAAACTCCACAGATGATCAGCTAAAGGACATTCAAGGAGACATATCTGGCATGAGAAAGAAAGTTGAATCGCATGCCACAACGATTAAGCAGATTGAGCAGCAGCTAAGGCAAATGTCGGCATCCCTGAACAAAAGGCAGAAGGGTACACTTCCTAGAAACACAGTCCAAAATCTAAAAAATGACAGTCACCGTATGCCTGTGATGACTAGGAGTGGGGAGACCACCATTGATCCTCCTTTACCAATTGTAGTTGAGATGGAAAGACATAAGGAGATTGAGATGAATGAGGAGGATGAGATTGCTGAACAAGATATTACAGGTGATTCTTATTTGGATAAGGCTCCAAATGATGCAAAGGGTCTAAGATTGATGAAGGGAAGGAAAAAGGATCCCAACAGATTTTCAAGCCTATCCCTCGACCACCACCACCATTCCCCTAGAGGATGAAGAAGAAGGGGGAAGATGGAAAGTTCCAAGAGTTCTTGTTAATGCTGAAACAATTATCTGTGAACATCCTATTGGTCAAGGAATTAAAATAGATGCCTGGGTATGCCAAGTTCATGAAAGACCTGGTGATTAGGAAGAGGTCTGTGAGCTATGAGCCGGTTGGTAACTTGCATCATTGTAGTTCCATAGCCTCATGGGTCTTTCCTCAACAAAAGAAAGATCCAGGTGCCTTCACCATCCCGTGCAAGATTGGTGACCTTGATGTCATTAGCTGTGTTCAGACAGCTGGGCTTCGGAGCCCGCCACACTGACTTCGATGCGGTTATTGATGGCAGACCGCACAATTAAGAAGCTAGTGGGGATCCTACTTGATGTGCTAGTCAAGGTGGACAAGTTTATCTTCCCGGCTGATTTCATGATCCTAATTGCGAGGTTGATTTTGAGGTCACCATTATTTTAGGGCAACCATTCCTTGCCATTGGATGAGCTTTAGTGGATGTTGAGCCTAGCTAATTGAAGTTTAGGTTGAACAAGAAGGAGGTCACCTTCAATGTTTGTTGGTCAATGAAGTATCCTGATGATTTTAGGGTGGTGTCAGCAATTGAGGATGAGTTCGAGTTTCTTGACAAATCCTGAGTAGTCAAGAGACTTACGTTGTGCCATGATGTTAAATAAGGTTCTTCTTGGGAGGTAGCCTATGAGGTGGTTTGGTGAAGTCTGAGTAACCGAACCATCTATGTCATGTTGCGATGTTAAATCAGGCGCTTCTTAGGAGGCAACCCAAGTATCTTGACTTGTGTGTGTTCAGTGTGCAGGTGAAACAAAAATTGGTGGTGAAAAATTGCAAAATAGGACTGTTCTACGAGCCCAGTACAAACCATAGGATGATTGTACGATTTGAAGTACTATCCATAGTGAAAAACAGAGACTAGCCCAAATGCGTGAGTTCACATTATGGCGGGTCATTACGAACCGTACCTCCATGGTACGAGTCGAAGTACCCACTGTAATGATAAACTATTCTAAGTGTTGAAATGCAGAAACTCTTACCTATGAGTCATGGTACGGGTCGTGGTACCTTGGTATGACTCGTACAATATACTCGTAGATCCCCAGGTAAGTTCCCACAATTTTATGCTACGAGTCGAGGAGATGAGTCATTGGTATGACCTATGACTCATGGTATGAGTCGTGACGGGAAAAAATTAATTTAAATAACTTGATAAATTCGACTCGGCCTGGATTTTTTTAAATTCGCCCCAAACCTATCTAAAATCAAATTTTCGGACCTAAATTCCCACACAAACTCAAGCACAAACCCACGATCATTTCCCCTAACTTCTCACTCACCCGTAACTCACTCCCACTCCATTCATGCTCAAATTGTACCACAAAATCATGAAGATTGGTCGAGGTTCATCCTCAAAAACTCCAAGCAATCAGAAGTAAATCAAGAAACTAGCAAGTAAATTAAATTTCCTTTTTCTTTGATGTCTTGCCGACTTTAATCGAACCGCCACTGTGATTCCTCCATACATAAACTAAAATGGAGGAGCATGATCAGTAGGTCGTGCATGATCTTGCTTGCTGGGTGTTGGAGTGAATGAAACTCAATGAATTTAATTAAGGGTGGGTAATGAATAAATGGAAAATTGAAATTGTAAGGATAGACGAGGTAGATAATGTGTGGGGTGTTAAGATTAAATTGGATGGGGAATACTGAGTACCCATCTAAAAATGTATCTAAGTGCACAACTGAACCTGCATAAGGTGAGGACAGGCTTCACGAGCCTTCCTACGACTCGTAGTTTCGCACAACAACATGTAGGATAATTCGTTAGGACTGTCCCAAGTATGCCAAACTGGAAACTCATGGTACAGTACCTAGTACGACTCGTGAGATTACGAGTCGTACTTGGTAGTCATACCAAGAATCAGAAAAGGGTCAAGTTCAAAACCAATAGTATGATCCTTCGTACAACTCATAGAATCCAACTACGATCCGTAAAAATGAGTCGTACAAAAATACTGAAGGGCCAAAAAGTATTACGAGTCTTAGTACGAATCGTACCACCAAGGTATGACCCGTACTGATGACTCTTGGTGAAATACTAAATATGATTTTCTTGCTTTATATTCATAAGATCTCATGTACTAACCTTTCTCTCCATAGGTACCATGATGATTAACAAGAGAGCAACCAAGAAGGCCCAGGACAAAAAGGCCAAAACTGAAATTGCTGCCTGGAGGGCATTGGTAGATGAGCCTTGATGATGTATAAATCCACTCCTCGCTGGGAGAAAGTATACACGGTCATTGCAATATAATTTACCCAACTCGTGAGTTGGGGTCGAATCCATAGGGAATAAAGACTAATAGCAACAGGAGTCATGTATCAAATAGCATCATTGTATCAAAACTAAGAAAGTACATATTGGGGGTTGTAAGGTCACACTACGAATTCAAATTAAATAAACGAAACAAGGCAACCAATTTCGAACTAACAATATGAGCGAATACTAGGGGTGTGCTATTGATGAGGCATTAATAGGATTGAGGTTAACTATAAAACGAAAGCAATACTTACAAACATAAATAGTCATGGACAAGGCGACACCCGATGTTTCTCAATCACTTGGGTGTCTTTTGCCTCAGGTTTTCTCAAACCCCAAGATCCCATACACATCAACCACTATAACTTGGATAAGAATTAAACTATCTCTAGCCTTAATTCTTTAATGGTGTATGAAAATGGGTTTTGGCTATCTCTAGCCCAACCCCACATAATCAAAACCCAATTACCCACTATTGTTTTCTCACCCATATTCTATTCCTCTTTTTCAAGAAACATTAGAATATGTAAACACAATCCATAGTTGCAGTTATAGATATTTCAGTTATAATTTAGAGAAAATAATGGATTTATGCTAAATAAGTAATACTAAGATTAAACTAGAAACACCCAATCCATTTTAGCCCCTGTCATGCACACATCCCTAGCAAGGTGTTTGGCTACTCATAAATGAAAAAAAGAGATAAAACCAATAAATAAATCACCATCATTCATCATTAATAAGAAACTTCAAGCTCAAGATGTTCTTCAATGAAGGTTTTTAACTTATAAAGATGAAGAAGACGAAGGAAAAACTCTAACTTCTTTCTATCTTTTCTCACTCTAAAAAAACAAAACCTAACTATGGAATGTTATGGGATAGAATATTCTATTCTTTACAAAAGGTGTACAAAAATAGGGTGAAGCTACTCCACTTTGTTGTGCTGGATGATTTTACCCCTGTGATAACGACCTCACTTGTGAGGCACCTGTGTTTCGCAGGTGCCCATCCACGAGGTGCCATTCGATCGCAGCTGGGGGCCAAAAAGTCCGGGCATGGTCCTGTGTTGGAACTTGCATTTTGCAGGTGCTGATCTGGATTCCGCAGGAGTGCCTTTAACTTCCACGCAGTGCTCTCTTGAATTTGGCCTCGCTGGTGCTGATATGCATTCCACAAGTGTGCCTTCAACTTCTAAGTAGTGCTCTCCTACATTTGGCTTGTGTTTCACAGGTGTCATCCTGCGAAATACATGTCCCCTTCTTCCAGCTCCATGCTTTTTATTAAACTTCTTGCTTTCTCTATTTAGATCAAATACCTACAAAAATCTAAGAGAAAGGGTATAAAATCTTCCTAAATGACTTGAAAACCAAGAAAAAGCTCATGTTTAAAATCCTAATGAGTTGGTAAATTACCAACTTATCAAACCCCCAAACTTGAACCACTACTTGTCCTCAAGCAAGGCATTTCTTTACAGTTGAATAATTAAAATAAGCATGTCACACCACATGATTTTTTTCACAAGGAACAACTGGGACTATGAAAACCCCAAAACGACTTAATGAAAAGAAAAGACCCAATAATTTATGAAAATGATTCAAGAGGTAACCACAAACAATTGGCATGATTCACAAGTGTTTTTTTCATTCAAAAAAAGGGAATGGTTGATCAAAACAAGCTCACATAGCATCTTAAGTCATTGCAAATTCACATTCAAAGCTTACCTCAAAGCTCATTGCACTTTTGTCTCAATCGCATCTTTTACTTTGAACATATTCAAGCATGTTCCCCAAGGAAGTGATGCTACTCAATCAAGAGAGAATCCCATTTAATTTTAAAGAAAAGCACACAAAAAGGGATTATAGAATAAGGCAAATACGCTCACTCTCACAAATAAATTTTCATGCATACAACTTGACCCATAGGCTTGCCCTTCGCATAACTCACCACTAATGTAGAGTTGGTACACTCAAAATCAATTAGGGCTTGGGGGTCATAATGAAGGCTAAGGGTAAAGGTAGGATGAATTTTTAGTTCTAATGACTAGAACCTCCCTAATACCCTTTTTGTGAGCACTTTTTCATACTCCATTTTTTATTGAGATTACCCCACCTTATCTCTCCTTGATCACATCTTCAATTTTGTCTCAAGATCCACCCTTATATCTCCATGGATTCCATTTAGCCACATCTAAGAAAGAGGTAGCACCTTTCAACAATTCTTTTTCAACCAACCAATTCATTCATTTTCTCATAATTTGGTGCTACCTCACATTGGAGTTCACATATTTTTTCTATTTTTTTTGCAAACTCCCAAACTTAGGCTTTTGCCTCATTTCTCCCTTTTCTTTCCAAAAAATTTGGGCATCAAGCCCCATTTTTCATTTCTTCTCACAACTAGCACTAGGGAGGATGGTGCCAAAGAGGGATTAAAAAGGGTAATAGGATTATAATGTGGTTCTCAAGGAAAAGGTTTAAATGCTCAACATTGGCTTGCAAAGATGGATATTCAAGGAGGTCATATAGGTGAAGTAGCTAACAAAAAAATGCCTAAAATCATGTTCTAAGTGCAACTACATCTAGGATTTCTCCTTGAGTCACACTTAGGGAAAGTTTTAGACAACCATTCATGCATGAAATTTAAGTTGTTTAGCCTCACCACACTAGGCATCACTCCAATGAGTTCACATAATTCTCATAATCACATCAAGAGTATGACTTTAGACAAGATAACATGTGAATCAAAATCCAAGCAAAGAATGTGTAACTCATAACAAAAAAGTGTTATATTTCTAAATTTTTAAATTCAAATACCTTTTTTTCCCTCAAAATCCATTTTTAATGCCATTTAAAACTTTTCGGTGGTACCTCTCAAAATTTAGGGCAACAACCGACTCAAAAAGACTCTAAACTCGATACTTTTCCTTAATAAAGTCGCCTCTCAATATGTCATTGGGAAATGCCACCCGGTTCGACAAAAAAAGAAAAGAAAAGAAAATTGCCCTTTGGGAAAGAACCATGGTATAAAGAAAACCCTTGGAGTTTATTTGCTAACTACTATGAACAAAGACAATTATTAATACATGGATCATTAAGCATTTGAAAATTTAAAATGGCCCCTTCAATGGCACTAACAAGTCTGAAAGCAACATTTTCATTCATCACAAGCCTAACAAGGGCAGCAAAAGACCCAAAACAACCAACAAGAGAGAGATATCCCACCCCCAACTAATAAATTACATTCTCCCCAATGTAAATATTAAGAACAAAGGGTGGTGAAAACTCCCTGATGTGGCTACTCTTCGGTATTAACATTGGCCTCATCCTCTTCATGGCCTTCATATCCCGTGTTTGCTTCATCATCCCTACCTAAACCCTTAAATGAATCATCAATAGGGCCCTGGACTCTAGATGGGGCAACGATGCAGCATCAAGTAAGCTCATGTCTGAATCCTTCATTGGTGCCCGACTCCTCAACTCTCTCACTTTATCTCGAAGAGATGTGACTGCTTTCTCTACTACATCTACTCAAGAGAATAGCATGTTCGAGCTATCAAACACATTCTTCATCTCCTTCTTCACTGTCTTGATGATAAGGGTTGGGAGATTCTAAGCTAACTTTTGGAGTTGGTTCTCATTAGATTGTATCATCTAAACAGGCTTTTAGATTCCGCTTGGGCAAGAGAATATGGGAGGAGGTGAAGGCCCTCTAAATGGTGCCTTTTTGGATGCATGGCCCTAGGTATCAGGGGGTGGCATGTTAAGGTTGGGAGCGATGGGAGTCTCCTCTATGCTATAAGAAGTGGAGTATTCGGGAGTCTCCCATGCTTGCATCCTTTTTATTTTGCTCTTGGTTGCATCTGCATCTCTCTTCCTATCAACTGCAACGACACTAGTAGTAGAGCTGGGGATTCATTGAGGAAAAGTGGCACTCCTACTTTGAGACACAACTGTGTGATAAGAACAACGTATGGCATTGAAGTTCCTTGTTGTTTGGCCTTACACTTCATATGTGTGGCCACTATTTCCCAAAAATTAATGGGCACCCTTGACATGATGTAGGCAATAAGAATGGCCGCCTTGAGGTTTACTCTTTGATCATTTCTAAAGGGCATGATGAGGCCGTAAATAAATTCTAGCCATAACTTGACCTCAAATTTTAGGTCATGCTTTGTGATTTGACCACCCATGAAGGCCCGTAAGGGCTGACCATTGGCAATAATGCGAGCTACCCAACTGAACTGATCTTCTTTGGTGGCCACTCTTGCTGCATACTTCGTTCCTTGAATTGATTTCGTCCTCCCAAAATATGGCATTTGTGGCATCCGAAGTGATGTCAACCTCTACACCACAAACCTTGGTTGAGAAGAGGCAAGGGAACTCATCGACCTTTCCCTTGTGTTTCATTGCCTCTTGCTGTGCCTGGTATGATGCATAGTATTCTAGCACTAAATTTGTGTAGTAGTTCGAGAGGGGTTCAACAAATATGTGCCATTGTTTGTCATTGAATTATGCAATAATGTTTGGGAAGTCGTTCCCCAACCCCATTAGGTGGCGTTTCTCGGTGGTGATTGGCCTTCGACACATATGACATAGTGTGCCTTCATCTCGGGAACCACAGTAGATGATGGTCTCTCTGGTATTAGTGGGGGCTGAGGTTGCTTTGGCTTTCCCCCTTTCCTTTACTCTTGAAGATGGAAGGTGCGTTTCATATCGGCTTGCCTAGATGAGGTCGTATTTTACGCAAAATAATGTTAGTGCCACAACAAACCTGAAACTTTTTTGTATTTTTTAGTAAATGAAAATGAAAAGCGATAACTATCTTAGAAAGCTAAGGAACAAAATTCTAAATATTGGATGAAAAACAATGCTTGAAGAATTAAAACAAATAATATGGTAGCACTGTCTTTGCGGCGTTTTACGGGTGAGGCAGCGGTTCGCCGAGTGCATTGCTGATGCAATGACGAGTTGCCAGGTCAATCGGACTTCTCCTGCGCTAATCACGCATTTTGTCGGTCTTGATTTGCGACTCCCGGGTGAAACGGGTGATGGGCAGTAGTCTAAGCTTCAAACCCATACCTACACCTCGACATGCATTTCGCAGAATGACACCTGCGAAATGACTCACGGGTGGTGGCGTGCAAAATCAGTTACCCCAATCCAATAAAAAATCACACTTCAATTTCATTCGTTACTCTACTCACTCACACATCATATTTCACCCAATTCAAGAAACACAAAAGAACAATAATGACAATTTTTCCTTAAGAAAGACATCAACCTATCTATCATCGATAAAATGCGTGTATTTCAAACACGGAGGTTACTCAAAATTCACCCCTAACTAAAAAATTTGAAACATAAGACATACATAATAAATAGAGCATTATCACAAGTAATCCTACCCACATGTTGCTATTGAATCCCCTACCATACCATAACAACAAAAGGTATTCCAAAAATAAATAACACAAGATGGATAATGGGGGAACATGGGTCAACAAAATCGGTTACTAGGAATGCTTTCTATTTCACTAACATTCTCAAAGTAAGAAAAATAAGAATAATGAGTATACCTACCAAGTGAGGGAGAGAAAGAAAGAGCTTGAAAACTTGGTTTCTTGATCAATAATGGGTAACCCAAAAAATCAAATTTCTTTTGTTTTTGTTTTTGTGAGAGAAGAGTTTGAGAAGGAATGGAGGACTTGGTGAAAATGAATGGGGTTTCATAGGAGGAAGAGGGTAAAAGTGACTGGTGGTTTGTAAAGGTGGATTTAATGGGGGGAAATGGAAGTTGTAATGATGGGTAGGTGGGATCATGGGGAAGGTGAAGGTGAAAGGTTTTGGGAAGTTGAAAAGAAATTCTTCCGGTTAGGAAGACCATGAGTCAGATCGGTCAACGGTTTAGGTCAATATTTTAAATGAAATACTTACTGTGTTGCGCTGGACCTGTAGCCACAGGTGGGTACACACATTTCACGGTTCTTGAGTGCTAGTGATCCCCATTCTTATCTAGCCTTTTTCCTGTGAACTACGCTGGACTTTATTAGCCGTGGATTGCCACACACGTTTCACAAGTGGTTCGCATTTCACCCTCCAATTTCTAGATTTCTTTTAGGTGTACTATTTTAGGTTTGCACCAAACCCAACAGCCGTTTCATGGGTTGGCACACGAAATGCAAGTGAGATATAGGAACCCCTCTTTTGCTTTGACTTTCTGGACCCCTTCTTGCACTTGAGAACATGACTCACACATGAGCTTTGCATTTTGCAAGTCTTGCTCAGTGCTTTCCTGTTCTTGTTTTACTTGGTTCCTCATCCAATCGACACAGAAAACAAAAACAACAAAAATGTCAAAGCACCAAAATATTAAAAACACTTGGGGTTGCCTCCCAAGAGAAGCGCCTTGTTTATCATTGTGGCATGACGGATACCTTCTCGAGTCATCAATCTCTCAGAGGGTCATCCTCCGAATCTACTTCAATCTCACCATTTTTGTATTGATCCTTCTCTTTATCAAGGGCCATTATCACTTTGCATTCATCAAGGGAGTTTTAGGGGTTGACATAGATTAAAGGAAACTTCCTCACCTCCACTCTAAACTTTAGCTCTCCTAGCTCCATATCCCAATCTCTACCCAGTGGCTAGAAATGGTCGCCCCAAGATGATAGGCACCTCGACATCCATGTCATAATCCAATAAGAAAAAGTCGGTTGGATGGATAAATTTGTCCTCAGAACAAGACATCTTCTAACAGTCCCATAGGTCTGCGTAGATTGATCGCCATCGTAATAGTCTTGGGATTCCCCAAACCTAAATTTTAAAAATGATAAGAGGCATCAAATTTATGCTTGCACCGAGGTCACATAAAGCCTTTTTAAAAATGCACAGTCAATGGTGCAGGATGGTAAAAGCTGCAGGGTCCTCTCTTGGGAGAAAGATAGCTTGCCATCACTACACTCGGTGGGTGTCACCTCCCCTGTGCCCGCATCCACGATCTTATTATTTTTTAACAATTCCTTCATGAATCTTGCATAGCCAAGCATCTAAAGCACTACATCCACCAACGATATGTTTACGGACAACATAAACATCTTAATGAATTTCTTGAATTGGTTGTCCTCTTTCTTCTTCTCTAAACAGCGAGGGTATGGAGGGTGGGATTTTAGGCTCCTAGCCTTGTGCATTTGAGGTCTCCCTACCCATTCTTCTTATCACATCCAACATCCTTGGGAGTAATAACTACTCCTTCCTCTTCAAATACCTCTTCACTATCAACAACACTTGGTGCTTTTGGCACCGCATGTTTTTTCACTCCATCATTTGTGATTGGATCCCACCCGGCTTGGTTGGTCTTAACACCCGCATCAGCCAAGATTTTCCCACTCATAGTAACAATTGCTGACGTACCCGGCTGCGGAGTGTAATGAGCTGGCAGGCTCTTTTTCACGTCGACGCGTCGCAAGTGTACGAGTGATGCAAGTAATATAGTGGCTCTTTTTAGAAACTAGGATTGTCGAACCCACGAGGCTGGACCCATTCCTCTAACTATCCATTTCTAATGTGATCTTAAATATCTAAAGTGTTGGTGATAGACATTTTCGATTTAGATAAATTAAGTCTAAGTTTGGGTCAACGAAATATTAAGAAAGTACTCTAGGAGCAACATAGAGTTAAAACCAGATAATCATGCGATCCTACGATTTGCAATGGAATAAACATGGAACTATCAAGTGTTATTTCACATAATTAGAATTGCATGTTCATGGTCTTTCGAGCCTCTAAACACGGCAATCTAGCCGCACTTTGCATCATTGTGGGCGAGGAGTTTAATTTTCTAGTGCGGGCAATCAATTATGTTGTGGTTTTGCGGGAAGCTTGATTGGGACTTTCGTGCGTCTAACCATTTAACTCAACTTAGCCTCCCCAGCTACTATTCGAGTGGTGATGTGACATCCCAAGTTGGTCTTTCCTGTCTTTTGTCATGTCAACCAAGCACGGTGTTGGGTATATTTCTATCCAAACAAGACCTCTCCAGAGATTACAATCATGCTCTCACATTCTCATGTCACGACCTAGAGTAATGCCTTCTCAAGCTATTTCCCAAGCTAACAAATATGCTTTCATGGTGATCAATCATAAAAACAACCAACAAATCAGAATGTAAGACGAAAACAACAATGAATAACTTAATTCCAAAACAATTTCATAAAATCACAATCATAATCCATGGCTTCAACCCTAGAGGAAGGGTTCTAGCCATTCATGTTAAATGAAACTATACACTACTATTAATCTACTCCTAAACTACATACTTACACGATATTGGTAGATGAGAAGGGAATTTGACAAACCCTAGATGAGTTCTCCACTTCTCCCTTCACTCCTAGGCAGTTTTCAGAATAAAATCGTGATAAATTGGAATTAGAATAAGGGTCCTATTTATAGTAAATGGAGAACGTGCTTAATTAACCTGTCGTGGAACGGCTCCGTGTCTGAGTGTATCATGAGCATACTCCGTGACATGGAGGCATCGCAAAAGCTCATTGGAACAACACACGTCGTACCAGCGGCCTGCTGCCCGCGTTAGCGATGGCACGGTGCCCAGGCGGCCGCGTTGCCTCCTCCTTGTCGCGCAGCCTGCCTGCCGTGGCACGTTGCCAACGCGCAGGTGGGCTGTTGTGGGCAGCCTGCCTGCCGTGGCGTTGCCGACGCAGGTGGGCTATTTTGGGCCTACTCTTTGCCGACGTTAGCGTTTCAATTCCCGTTTCCAAGCCTCTACTTCACCAACTCATGGATTAGCTCCTCAAAAGTCATCAAAACCTACAAAACAAAGGCTAATCATGTTGGTTGGCACATATCTTCACATTTAAAAAATCACATGAAAATGTATAAAATAACTTAGACAACACGACTAATTTAAGTTGTAAAGCGTATCATGGGCATGCTATTTTGCCGAGATCCACAACCCACACGTAAAGCCTTGTTCGTCCTCGAACAACCTTTTTCATATCATGCATATGAAGACTCCCACATAACTAATTTTAGCAAGATAATTCGAGCTACGGCTATAATGATTACATAAGGTAGCAAGCTAAAAATAGAGCATGCACAATTTAATCACCCAAATGAAATACAACTATGTTAAGACTTCTTAACCTCAAGAATCGACTCTCCAATCTTAGCAACTCAGCTGAATATTGATTAAGAATCCCACATGAATTATATCCTTCATTCAACATGTGCCCTCAGGGAAGAGTTACCACCCAATCTCGCATAAAAACAATTTTTACATGTCACAACGATGTGTGGGTACATGAATAAATTACACACTCACTCTCACAAAGAATTCACATGCATCATGTCATGACCCATAAGCTTGCCCTTAGTATTTTACTCCACTAATTTGAGGATGTATGAATGTAAGATCAAGTAGGACTTTGTAGAGTTGTAATGTAACTCGGGTATAGGTAGGTACTATTATGGCCAGTAATAGTGGCTATCTTTCCTAAGCGCTTTTAATACATCACGCCCTCATGGCGAACTTCCCTTCCCTTGCTTCACCTTTTTATCCTTGGTAGTTTTTTCTTTTTCTCTTTCGTTTCCCCTTTTATTTAGAGCTTTTGGCTTATTAGTAAGGAGTTCACAAATAATTTTGCATTCCTTTGTTTCTTACTCCTTAATAATGATGAAAAGTCACTTCACACAAGTGCACCTTTGTCCTTTTCTCAACTTCTACAACTTGCTACTTTTCATTTCTTTTCATTCTTCTCACTCCTTTCTCTTTCAGATTTTTCTTCTTCAAGCGCTTAGGAGCTTTGGGTCAAATTCAAGGTTAATGAAAGAAAGTTAAACATGTTGCGGCTATCGAAAAAGAATAGGCTCGAGGCTCAAACGGGGCTAACTAGGATTACTTTCTCAAGGTAGGTAAAATGAGGATAAAAGTGGGACAATTCAAAAGAAATGCCTAAATCATCTCCTACAATTCACATCCTTCATTTCGTTTCATAAACATACCGGGCAAGTTCTAGACAATCCTGATAGCATAGAATACTCAAAACCTTACACTCATGGCACATGCCTCCAATTCAAGACACATTCGGCGGACTCTTCTCGGCTAATCACAAGAATTCAAATTAAGCTTCAATTATATTGAGTCAAATTCAAGAGCCTAAGTGTCTCGAACAAAGTTATACACTTGCATGCTTCAACACTTGAACATACTCGCATCTTAACACCATATAACACACAACAAGAACATCAAGCATCCATTAGCTATGGTTTCAAAAACCGACATCTATCGACTAATTTTCCTCAAGACGGTCGTCATCCATTCTTCATCGGGAAAGCAGTCCCTAACATGACTAAAACATTATATACGAGACAAATAACAATAAAATAAAATAATAAAATTAAAAAATTTATTCTTGGTTCAAAAACCCAGTCGGAAAAGAACCGAAAAAGAAAAAACCAACGGTTGATGAAGTCGTACTTAACTCACAAGATTTTCAAATTTTTCAAATTTTATCACACAAAAGCATTACCTTCACCAACGGTCGTTAAGCACAGGAGTACTAGAATTTTCCTGAACTTTCCCTCACCCCACTTCGTCATGCTATCAATCTCATAGCATCAAATTAACGTTTTAAGAGGGTGAGAAATACTCCGGGCCTTTAGGCCTGGCTAAGCATGTTTTCCTCCACTTGGCAGACGTGGGTGGTCGACCCCACACACTTTTCCTTTCCATGCTTACTAGCTTCCTCCTGCGAGGTACTCAGACTTCCCCTCTACAATGCCTAACTTTCACACAAAAATACAAACAAACAAATTAAAATAACAAAATAAAAATAAAAAATCAAAATTACAAAGTGTGCACGAGGTACCCTTGGGTTGCCTCCCAACGGCACCTTATTTTACGTCGTTGCACGACGTGGGTGTCCTTTTAGGGGACATCCTCATGCAGGTTCTCTTTTCGAGAACCATCTCCTTTCTTTTCTTTGTTTAGAGGAAACAACCTCCCTCTGTTCCTCCTTTCTCCAACTTCTCTTCTCACTCACGAAGCCCTTTTCAAACTTAGAAGTGAACATGGCTTTGCCTTTGGCCGTGCACCTATGGACTCCTCCACCCCACACTCATCCTCTGCCAACACACTTACCTGACAAAGGTTTCTGTAGTGTGCAGATGGGTTTATTTCTTGGTAGACACGGAAGGTTTCTTCTTCATCCTCGGCCCTCATTTTCGGGTCCCTTCTTTCAAATCAATCACCGCTCCTCCGGTGGCCAAGAATGGCCGTCCCAAGATTAAGTGTACCTGGTCATCAACCTGAAAATCTAAAACAATAAAATCAGCAGGTATAATAAATTTGCCTACTTTGATGAGAAGGTCCTCTATTATTCCATCGAGGTGTAAACCGCAACTTGTCGACGAGCTGCAGCGTCAACCTTGTCGGTCTCGGTCTTCCCAACCCCAAGGTGTTGAATAAGGATAGGGGCATTAGATTAACACTGCCCCTAAATCACACAAAGCTCGAATCACTAGCTTTACCAATCTGTATAGGGAGGTAAAACTCCGGGGTCTTTGAGCTTCTTTGGCGTTTTGCTGATACCTGTGTTGCACTCCTCAATCGGTGCTCATGATCTGGGCGTCCACCAATCTGCTTTGTTCACCATCACGTCCTTCAAGTATTTAGCATACTTGGGCATTCCCTGCAAGACATCAATAAGAGGAAAATTTATATGAAGTTCTTTGAAACTCTTAATGAACTTTTTGAAACATTCTTCTTCCTTGCTCTTTTTGAATCTACGGGAAGGGTGGTGGTGGTCTTTGTCTTCAGTACGCAATGAAGATGCGCATCTTGTTGTCAGCACTCTGATTCTCTCAATATCGGTGGATGGTCTGGTCTTACCAACTTCGGTTGCACCTCCTTTCTCAACTCTTTGGAAGCCTTTGCATCGACTAAGCGCCTTCGCTACAAAAAGTGATGGCATTGATCTGCTTAGGGGGTTAGAATCTGCGCGTCTCTTAGTAATCCTTGCGGCCTCATGTTTTGAGCAGCTGCTATTTGACCCACTTGTTTTTCAAGATTGCAGGTGACTACTTGCTGATTCATTAAAGTCACATTTGCCATCCTCCTTTGATTTTCCAGCTAAGCTGATTACGGGTCTCCATAATTTTATGCGGTGTTTCCTCAATGCGGCGCTGCTGCCCATCGGTCTGCCTATTCGATACTGATGTTGTTGAGGTTGCATAAAATTCTGCTTTTTGGTTTCCACCCCAAGTAGAATTCGGGTGGCCACCTTAATTTACGGTGGAGTTGTTCCCAAATTGATTCCTTTGCACATTCCCGATAAAATTGGCCCGATTCGGATTGGCTCCACAAGATTACACGTTGTGCCCATTATTACCACAAATTTCACACCAACTCGGAGCTTGCTGAACTGCATTAACCTGGCCCTGGTGTTGGTGCATACTCAGTTTTATTGAACTGAGTCATCATTTGATGTTGGAACGAAGCTAAAGCTTGTCTTTGCCAAGGCATTCAAACCATGCGCTTCTGTCAGCCCGATCTTCTTCTGCCCCTCTTGATGATTCGTTTGTGCCACTCTGGATTTCCTTGTCAGTGCACAACAAGTGTACAACTCATCATAAATGTCTTCTCAAGAGCTTGCCCACCCAGCTAGAGTCTAGTAATATTTTGTGTGTGGGTCTAGACTTTCTACAAAGTATGGGCGGCCTTCATTCGATTCTTGATGATGGGGACGGTCTCTCAACAATGACTTGAATCTTTCCCAGCCATATACAAGTTCTCATCGGAGCTTACGCTTGAGCGAGTATTTCACTTCTAAACTTTGCAGTCTTGCCTGAAGGAAAGAATCTGATAAGGAACTTTCTAGCCAAGTCATTCCATGAAATAATGGAGTTGATTGGCTCGATATTGACCACTTTTCGCCTCCCCAAATAGTGAAAATGGGAAGAGGGTCGATCGGACATAATACGTGGACACGCGGTGGGACAAACGTGTCACTTATCTCAAAAAGCTCTGTAAGTGCTGCTGCGGGTCCTCATGTGCCACCCAGTGGGCGGCCACTAGAATGTAGCAGTTTGCACCATGAATGCAGTTTGGCTCAAAGTTCCCTCAGAAACTCAGGTTTACGGATCTTTTAGAGGTCATTTGTCGCTAGTGGGATGGCCCACTTCGCGAACTGGTCTTCTTTCTGCCATTGCTTCCAATAACAGTTGTGCTTGTCAATGGTTGGTTGTTGTTGTACCTTTTCTTGAAGTCTCTTGACTTTTGGTCTAGAGCTACTCTCCTTGCAAATGGTTTGTGATTAGTTCTGCCTTAGCGGTTCCACAAGCTCTCTATTTCTAGCATTTCGTGGACAACTGTCACACAGAAATAGACAACTAAGACCAAGTTTCTCAACACTTAAGGAAATTCAAAAATCACACAAAAATAGATAAATTATCAAAACTTCAGCGAGTCCCAGAGCAACGAGCGCCCAAAACTTAACGTTCGAGTTCCCGAGCAACGAAGTGCCAATAATTTGTGACTCTTTTTTCACATCGGCGCGTCCTTAAGTGTACGGGTCGTGCAAGTAATATAGTAGCTCTTTTAGAACCGGATTGTCGAACCACAAGGAATTCCGGACCCATTCCTCTAACTATCCATTTCTAATATGATCTTAAATATCTAAAGTGTTGGTGATAGACATTTTGATTTAGATGAATTAAGTCTTAATTTGGGTGTGAAATATTACCGAGAAAGTACTCTAGGAGCAACATAGAGTTAAAACCGGATAATCATGCGATCCTCTGATTTGCAATGGAATAAGCATGGAACTATCAAGTGTTGTTGGACAAATTTGAATTGCATGTTCATGGTCTTTAGAACCTCCCTAAACACGCTGTCCCAGCCTCAACGCATCATTGTGAAGCGAGGAGTTTAATTTTCTAGTCATGGGCAATCAGGTATGTTGTAGTTTACGAGCTTGATTAGGGACTTTCGTGCGTCTAACCATTTAACTTTAACTTAGCCTCACAACTACTTTGTTGAGTGGTGATGTGACATCCCAAGTTGGTCTTTCATAACCCCCGTGTGTCGACCAAGCACGGTGTTAGGTATATTCTATCCAAACAGAACTCTCAGAGATTACAATCATGCTCCTCACATTCTCATGTCATGACCTAGGTAATGCCTTCTCAAGCTATTTCCCAAGCTAACAAATATGCTTTCATGGTGATCAATCATAAAAACAACCAACAAATCGAATGCAAAATGAAAACAACAATGAATAACTTAATTCCAAAACAATTTCACATAAAATGCAATCATAATCCATGGCTTCAACCTAGGAAGGGTTCTAGCCATTCATGTTAAATGAAACTACTCTACTACTGTTAATCTACTCTAAAACTACATACTTACACATATTGGTAAGATGAGAAGGGAATTTGACAAACGCTAGCTGAGTTCTCCCACTTCTCCCTTCAACTCCCTGGCGGTTTTCGAGAATAAAATCGTGACCAAATGGAATTAGGAGCTAAGGGTCCTATTTATAGTAAATGGAGAACGTGCTTAATTTAGCTGTCGTGGAACGGCTCCGTGTCACAGGTATCATGGAGCACACTGCCTCCGTGACACGGAGGCATCGCAAAAACTCATTGGAACAACACCCCGAAAATCGGCCTCAGCGCACCACTAGCGTTGGCCAGGCATGGCACGATGCTTGGGCATGGCCCGTTGCCTCCTCCTTGTCCGCATGACACCTTGCACCTGGTGGCCCGTTATTGCCAACAGCGCAGGTGAGTGTTGTTCAATGAGCAGCCTGACTGCCGTGGCACGTTGCCGACACACGGAATTGGGGCTGTTTTGGGCCTCCTCTTTGTCGACGTTCGCGTATTAATTCCGTTTCCAAGCCTCTACTTCACCAACTCATGGATTAGCTCCCCAAAAAGTCATCAAAACCTACAAAACAAAGGCTAATCATGTTGGTTAGCACATATCTTCACATTTATATAAAATCACATGAAAATGTATGAAATAACTTAGACAACACGACTAATTTAAGTTGTTAAGCCATCATGGGCATGCTATTTTTGCCCGTGATCAATTGCCATGCAATGAGTCATCTTTTTGAATTTGGAGTACGGTGTCACTCGAAGAGTGCCTTCATTCAGGGATTCATTTGGGATAATAAGTGGTTCATTTGAGCTTCCAAGTGTTTAATAGAAACTGAATGAGAACTCACTATTTGGGTGAGTTTGCTGCACTCCCTTTAAGTTCTTTTGCCCTATTTTCTATAGACTCAACCTTAACAGAATTCTAGCAAACATTTGAGTGCTACGGTCCGGACTACGGTACGGACGTCCACCAATTCTAACTTTTGTTCACTTACTCAGGGTTGGTTGGAGACTCAACCTTTGGAGGGAAATATAGGTTTTGAACCGCGTGCGTTCCCCTTCATGATTTGGTTCACGGTTTCCCCATCTTTCATTCCTATCATTCCACCCTTGACTTTCCTAATTTCTCCAACCTTGATTCTCGTCACGAGGACGCCAAGGGCCTTGGTTGGCACCTTGATATCTGTAATATCCCGAAAGTTCTTAAGATCAAACCTGAGGGTTGAAATAAAAAATAGGAAAATTTGTGTCATGTCACCAAGAATGACCGCTCGGGTGACTCGTCAAGTCGCGATGAATGCGTTCGTGCTCGTTAAGTGATGTCGGGCTTAGAGGAATCATGGTCAGGGGTTAAAGCAGTTGTATTAATGACTCATCGTTTGGCTCAATAAGTCGTTAGTGTGCCGTTACATATCTTGTGAGGAAATTTTAGATTAGGAGACTTTAACTAGAGAGGGAATGAGTCATGGTGTCACTTCACGACGAGTCAAGTGGGTCATTCTCAGGATGAGTGGAATGAAGGATGATATTTCTAGTGCTAAAAATGAAAGAAAGTAACGAGTTGTTGTCCTGTTAACAACCCGTCATGTCGATCGTCGATTGAAGTAATTTGATGAAGTGGGTATATCTAGTGGTGACGAGTCGATCGGTTTGGTAACAACTCATCTAGTCCCTAATTGGAATTTGGTGTGATTTTACTGTGAAATTAGTACCTATGCTGATCTAAGCCTACATATATATATATATATATATATATATATATATATATTAAATATCTCGTTCACATAATTATTTAATATATTGACGTGCATAATTTCAATATATTGTTCCATTATTCATTGATATTAGTTGTTGATAACAAGTTCCTTTTACATAACTATTTAACGTCTATACATTTTTAAATTGCGTTTATAATTCCTCAATTTATTTAAAATCTAGCAACTTTCTATCTAATTTGTACCAATTGTGACCATTTTAATTAATTTTGGCTATATTTTCAATTCAAATTCAGCTCCAAATTAAGTTCCAATCCAATTAACTACCTACAACCCATCTGTGACCCATTTAACCCAACCTAGGATCCGACCCATCTCTACTTTTTTAGTCTGCCGTTCATCACATCTAATCCAACGATCCAGATAAATTCCCTGTTTTTCCTTTATGATTTCAGCCCAAAACCTAATTGGACACTCTCATTTTTCTCTCACCCTCACCACAACGGCCGCTGCAGAATAGTCCCGCCACCCTCCTCTGTTCATCTTCTCCACCGCGAACTACTCCGGTCATCGACAACAAAACACACACACTCCTCTCTTTCCATCCTTTCACAGCAGTTGCCGACCCCTTTCTATTCGTTCTTCTCCTCAAGTTTTTCACCGGCGAACCACCGTCGTTACTACTCCATTAACGCTGGCCACATGACCTTCATTAATTTCAGACCACAACTGCCAGCGACCACTGAACAGATCCGCACCTAGCTCTCTCTTCGTCGCCGTATTTTCTCACCTTCTCCTCCTGCTTCTCTCCGGCGAACCACAACCGAAATCCAACCATCTCCACTGCGCCATCAAAACTACTACCAGCAACCACCCGATCTCCTCCTCTCGCTCCTCCTTCGTTCTTCTCAACCTCCATAATTTCGGCGAGCATCCGTTGCAAAAGACCACCATCGTCCTCCACACCACGCCGCTACTCCAATCAGCGATAGTTCGGCATGGATCCGACGCAACAGACCACCGTCCCTTCCTCCACTTCTCTCTTCATCACGGATCGCCACTGGTCGGTTTTCCACCGGTCATATAGTCGTTGTTCCAATGATCACCATACTCACCCTCCCCCATGTGTTTTGACCTGTGATAATAGGTTCTAGACTCAATTTAATTATTTAATTTCAGTACCTACTGACTAGCACATACAGATGTTTGTTTTCTTTATGCCTTGTGATATTCTACCTTGTTGTTTTAGCCTGGTCTGCTGACTACATTAGAGAGTCACCAATGTGTTTTTGGTCCCCTGTTTGCTACAAGTTCTTAGTCTTTGATATTTCAGATACAATATTAAAGTGTTTAATAGTGTTTTTGATTGCCTCATTGATATAGTTGCAATCTGGTGTACTTGATTATTTTGACAGATTTGCCTTGTTCTGGTTCATATTAAACATGTCTTGAATGTAGTAATCTTTATGCTTAAACAAATACGACAGCATGAACTAAATTTCCTCTCTTGCTTCTTCAAATACCCCTTAATACTTATTTATTCATATATAAGATGGGATTTCCAAACATCAATATATGTTGATAGGGAAGGCTGTTAGCACGTATTTAAATTTTTTACTTAATCAAATAAAAACGACCAACAGTAACTTGTGATGATTTTAGTTGATTGTACCCTTCTTAAATGCCTCGTGATTTTCTTTTCCTTGAATTAATGTTGTCAGTATCTCTTTTCCTCGTCTGATCAGTGATAGCTTTAGTTCTTGTAATCTTTGTTATTTTATATATGATCAATTTCGTCTATCTTTAATAAAGGGAAAATTTCATGTGATTGATTCTTCATTCTTTTCATAACATGGGTGTATACTTATTCATGTTAATTTTATTTTTTAGGCTTCCGTTATAAAGGAAGATTGGTTCTTTTAAGATAAATTGTGACAGTACTAATTACGTTACAAAAAGAAATATTTTCTTGGATTGATTTTTCATATTTTTCATTCTTTTGTCATAACTTATTTCAGCAATACTAATTAAGGAAAGACTCCTTTATTTGATCTGGTAGAATATTTTTCTCTACTTTGTTGTTTTCTTTTCTGCCTATTAACTATGACAAATATAATATTTGGTTAATTTTGGAAAATCTTGGCTATCTTTGTATATTTTATTTCGCCTATTATTAGTTAGGAAAATATCATTTTGCATGACTTTCCGGATTATTCCTTTACAGTCTTAAAATTCACATAAGTTTAACAAATTACCATTTATTGAATTTCGCATACTGTTTAAGAAATATTTTATTGAATTATTTTAAAAAATATTTCTTTTCCTTTCCTAAGCCCTCTACTCTAACTATATCAATAGGCCTTCTTCTCTTCTACTGGAAGCAAAAAAAAGGCTAGTCCTTGTGAGAGAATTGGAACAACTCTCTTCTCTAGAAATAGAATTCTCTCCCCCTAGCTCTTTAAAGTACGAATCTATTTTCAAACTTCCCTCTTGTCTTTCTTAATAGTTGTGATCATCAATCCATGAAGCTTTCATTTGTTTTAGTAGTTCAATTACTTGTTTCCTGTGTAATTCTTGTGATTGTTTGAATTAATGCCTATCACTCTTTGAATAACTGTAATATTTACTATTTTAGTCATATATATGCCTGTTAGCAGTACTTGTTTAGTCTTTTAAAAATAGGTTTCCTTAATCTATTTGGATGTATTGGAAGTTGGGACAAAAGAAAGGTTGTCGAACTAGTTAAAGTTAACGTATGTATTGTTTATGTATTTTATTTATTTATTTATTTATTTTTATCAATTGTAGTATTGTAGTAAATATTGATATAGTGAAAATGGGAATGTTAAATGGGGCTAGGAGTTATGTGCTAGTTATTTTAATAATTTTCTTTTATTAAAAACAAATCATATTTTCTAAATTATTAAATATTATTATAAAAAATTCTATTATATATATATAATTAAAATTTTTTTAATTTTTTTAATTTTTTTAATTTTTTTAATTTTTTTATATATATATATATATATATATAATACTACTCACTTAACATATAGTTAATGCAGAATTGAAAAAGGAATTAAAGTTTAATTCCAAATTTTTTACTAAGTTGACCCGTCCCCGAACATAACATCAGCCTAAGATTTTCAAAGAGATTATGTGTATTTATATGTAGTATTATGTGTTTAGATATTTATGTGTTTTAGAATTCAAAATTCAAATCTTTATTCAAAATCTCCTTAAATATATTATTATTATTATTATTATTATTATTATTATTATTATTATTATTATTATTATTATTATTATTATATTTTTAACTCAAAAGCGACCTCAAAACAATATGTTGCTAAGGATGAAGATCATGACTTACAATATCATATTCTCATACCTAAATGCAACAAACATTTTTAAACTTTCAAAATTTCTTTTATATCCTGTTTAAATTTAAATCATCATAAATTTATTTACAATTTTGATTTATTAAATTTCTTTTGGTTACTCTTTGGGTAGTTAGATTTATATATTTCTTTAGTTATTGTGAATAAAATTTGGTGCTATATTTTATTATTATGCGTAAACTTGTTTGTTATTTAACTTTTAAATTATCAAGGATCCTTAGTATGGTGTGTAATAGATAAATTTGCGAACCAAATTAGCATCACTATATTTGTACTAGTCGAGATACTCATTTGCCTTAAAATATTTTTATGTCTAAATTAGAAAATAATTTTAATTATTATTTATCACATAGTTTACATTAGCCCCAGACCTAAGTGCAGCTTAATTTATTTTATGTTTTTGCATAATAATTGATTTAATTGTTTTATGTAATTTGTAAATATTTTTGGAATATTATCTTTCTATTTTGACAAGTTCGCATGCCTATCACTTAGTTTTATATAATAGCTATATAATTCATGTAACTACTTATTTGAGTTGAAATAAATTTTATATATGTTGCTTAGTTTTTGCATCGAGTAGTAATTGACTTATTTTATTAACCTATTTATTTATCTATTTATAAACAAAAGGATTTATTTGTCCAATCATGTAATTAAGTTAGTTTAATTTTAATAATTGACTATTTTTGATCATAGTAATTCTCCCACATAACTAATGAATCATTGGGAACCACATTTGTGGACTACGAGAGGTGCCTAACACATTTTCGAGTAATTTGGACCACTGCGATTTTTGGTGACCTAAGCGGTTTAAACGGGTTATTAGCTTAGTACGATACTTACTATGGCGCTTAAATTAGTTTTGGTGGCAACTCTTCACTAAAATAATCCTAAAGAGTTGTCACATGTTGAATCCCTTTGCAAGAAAAATGGGGAGCAACAACATGAAGACTCTCTTTGAGGGATTTTGGGTTCTAATCATTACGAATATTTTGTTGTTATGCGGGGTTTGCGTTACGTGTGATTATTTTTAGAGTTATCATGGCGTCTTTTTCCTCTTTCCCTCTATTTGAATTTTTATTTTTTTATTTACTACTTCCCTTATTGTTTGCTTTAAATTTATTTTTCCTCTCATAATTTATGTTATTTCCTTTTTCGCTTTATTGTGTTTTCTTAATTGGTAAATATTTCTTCCATATTTTTAAATATTTTTGCTTTTATGTTAACTATTTGTTTATAAGGAGGGATGGAGATGAGGTGAGTGTACGGAAGAAGATCTATTCCAAAATCTATTCCCATTCGGGGGGAACTCCGGAAGATCTTCGAGTATATCTGGGAACTCGTGACAACTAGAGTGAAATTGAATGGTTGAGGGCCTGAGGTTTGAATCATTGACCCGAACCCAGGATGATGTAGGAAATCCTTGAAGTGGATTCACGGGCCCTTGGGAAGGAAATAAACCAACCCTTAGGTGTTAACACATTTGCCCCACCATTAAAAACTTGCTCATTAGAAGTGGAATTTGACAACTCTAGTCTGAGTCAAGCGAGGCATAGCGAGTGTAACCAATCCATGCCTAGAATAAGGTCGAAGAAGACCATGCAGCTAAGATCGGAATTTGGAATGATTTTATTCAAGGCGGGCCCGGGAAGTTTTATACATCCAGGTTGGCTCTAACTTTCGTCAAGCTGGGGTGGGCGAAGGGTTTTGATAGGACCTCTGGACTTATAGTGATGGGCGAAGCGCTGCATATGGGTTACAAACAAAAGAGTAGCTCTTGGATGGAGGGCCTGCGTCTAGGTGAAAGACGTGGCATACCGGTAACTACGTCGGATGAGCTTTCTGATCTGGCAGAAGAGAGCATAAAAATGGTTACGCGTGGCCGTTGTGCATGGCCGATGGGTTGGCCTCTTTGAGGCTACAGTCGGCCTTTCTTGGAGATGATGAGGTAGTGGATTTTGATCTCCCTCGCCCTGTTGATGGGCACTCCTAAACTGTTCCAAGTTGTCCACACCCAAGCGGCCTCTCATCCTGAAGGCACTCTCAGGTGATTCCTACCACACTTGGGACAAAGGCGGATACTTGTTTCCTGTCTTGGGCCTGAGGCGAGTGCCAAAAAAAGACCCACCACTCCCGATCTGGCGGGGCCAGAAGGTTGGGGTCTTTGGTGAGCTAGATGTTGAGGCCCTCTCTTACATTCTTAGCTGCTATTGTTGTTGTGGGGGAAGTGACTGCCATCATCTCTGTTGGCCAACATGTTTTGTATGAAAGTTCTTGCCCTGCTTGTTCTTACGTTGCGTATCTTTCAGCTTCACCATTATCAATCTATTTGGGCATGCACAATTAAGCTAGAAAGGTCCATGTCATGATTAGCATTGAATCCTGCCTCTTTGAGGATCGGGTTAGATGCTCTATTTACGAACTTCAGCATGCGAGCCCTTGGCTCGGCCACCATATCTGGAGCATACTTTATTAGTCCTAGTAAACTCGAGGCATGCTCCTCCATATCAGGTTTCCACTCTTTGTAGGTTCATAAACTACGCCCGTCATATCCTCCCTCGGCTCGGAAGTGGAAAGGACCTATCGAGAAAAGGCGCCTTGAAACTCCTCCCACTTAGCGGGTCACAACCTGGCTGTCCTCCCCTCCTTCCTTTGTTCGTACAAAACACAGGCTGCCCTTTTTTTATCTAGTAGGAAGCCGAATTGACACTCTCGGGTGACACCATGATTCGGGTGATCTTTACAGTCTCATCTACAAAGCCTTGTGGTCCTCTCCACCTGTGTTCCATGAAAGTCTAGGGTCCATCCGGGTGAAATCTCACACCCGGGAAACAGCGCATACCCATTTGTAGCTCTTGGAAGCACCTCTTGGTTAAAGCGATTGGTGACCGGTCACGAGCAAGTAACTGAATGGCAGCCTTGGTCGGCGGTAGAGCGGAGTCGTCTGAGGCGCGGAGGCGAGGTGGAGAGGGTTTGTTGGTGTTTCGGCTCTTCTTATATTTCCACATCGAGGAGACATTATTCTTAAAGGAAATAGGACACGATTTAGAAAGACGCCCAACTGGAATTGGACTCTTTAACGCACTATAAAGAGAATGAACAAAAGGAATTTTCACGATAACATCTCGTAGCCTCCTCGTCATAAGTGTGGGCGCTTCACACCCATGATAAGGGCTCTACCGATACGGCTTTGAGACCTTCCAAGGATGCTCACAAACCCTGGGACTCTAATGCTAAGTTTTCACGCCACAAGCCTACACCCTGGATGTATCACGGTACTTGAAGCCACAAGTTACCCCAAGTCAATTCTGGTCTATCATACACTAACGTCTGAGTAAACATGCACAACGGAATTTTTAAATAACGGTTATTAGTTTAAGAAAATGTAAAGTGAGTAAGAGAACAAATAATATATCTAAAATACAATTACGAAAGACAAGTCTAGTCACAGCCAGCTGCGAGGTTGTGGGATATACCCCGACTAACTCTAAAAGTCTATGCAATACCATATCCAACATAAGTAAATAAACAAGGCCCTCGAATGACGAGGACTCGCACTCTAATCTGCTGGAATGGAATGCTCTCAAAGCTGGAAGCAATATCGTGCGGAGAATCGAGAACCTGCGGATGTATCATGAAACGATACGCAATGAAAAGCATGCGTCGGTACTTTGAGATTGAGTAAGTGGGAGAAACATACTAAATATAAATATGAACTAAAATGACACACAATGACCAACGGAGTAGTGGCCCAGACTGCGGTAAAATGCGAGATGGTCAAGATGACCGTGTCACGTGGTCAAGAACATACCCTAAGTTTGAAACTTGAATCTGGATACTGTACTAAACTGGTGCTTATTACGTCTTGTTTCCCAGATGACTAGTGGGAGAGTACATGTAGACGCTATAACCACGTGAGCTGAGCGTGAAGTCCGATGTATACACCCCGGTAGGACCCAATATAACTTTTGGGGTATAAAGGCATGAACTGGGTGATCACAAAAATATAGGGCCAATCGGGCCAAGTAATACTTTAACCTGCAGCGCAGCAATCAGTTACAAAGCCTAGGTGCTGGAACTGGTCGACAGTGTTAGGATTCTACTCCACTAAAAAACCTAAGTGAACTACTAAGGCGATGGCTTAAAACTGGGACTAAGTTGCCAGGGACGAATAACTGCATGTACCTTGAGAGCTTATCGGACCCAGTTACGAAGCTGGGTACAAAAGATTGGTGTAACCTTTATTTGAGCGTAAATGTAGATCTATAGAACAACTAATAACTATTGGGGTCCTAGGGCTAGTCAGAGCTATACTTAATGTCATGACCGCCTAATGGACCAAATAACTGAAATCTAAATCTGATTACGAAAAGCTGGGAGGCAGCACGGCACATAAGTAAATTTGGAGTCGAGCGTCACGGTTGACATTTTCTTGACAACCTGCGAGGTTGCTAAATCGACTAAAGCTAGAATGATGTGATTCTGATTGGAGACTAAACTAAGAGAGTTGTATTCTAACTGACTAAATTACTAAGCAGCTAATAGGAAACTCATTTTATGCCGATAACATGGACAAATTCATAATATAAAGGCAATTTCAAGAATTTTTTCACAATGGTAATCAATTAAATAATCTAATAAAATAAAAAAATCACAATTTTATATATATATATATATATATATATATATATATTTTAGAAAATTCAGTCCAAATCATCCTTCATTCACTAGAGAACTGAACAAGTAAATCATTGCCTCAAAGTTAGGCTTAAATTCACCTTTGTACTAACAACGACAATCGATGAGAGTATGGAAATTATATCAACAATAAATATGAACATCGTTACGCGGGTAAATTAACTTGAAAATAAAACGGGAATCCTCTTCCTATTTGAAATCTTAGGGCTTAAAATTGATAGAAGAAATTGAGGACTTTGGGGACGCAAGGAAGGATAATCCCTTGCTAAAACCCCACATACACGATGAAGAACCCACGAAAATCTTGAGAAATTGAGTAGGAGGAAATTTTGCCCTAGTTCTTGCTGAGAATTCTGAGAAGACTTAAGGTCTATTTCTGAGTGCTTGAGGAGGAGAATGGGGAAAAAGGACCCATTACTCCCCCTAAAACGTCTGAAACCGTAGTTTAAATGACGTGGTTTAATGCAGGAGAATAGGAAATTACTAAATAGACCTTATAAGTTAAGTAGGGAAAGTGAAAATGGTGCCCCTAACGGGTGACCTAGCAGTCGTGGCATGAAAACGACTCATGGTCATGCCCAAATCCAGGTACACTGCCTGGAATCCTTAGTGGGTGACCATGAGTGACAACGAGTCGTGGTCCTTCCAGGAGGCTCGTGGTCACCGGCCAGATTGACAATGCTGTCTCATCCTGGGAAAAATACAAGGCGATGTGAGTCGTTCTTACGAGCGACGCCTCGTGGTGAGCAATTTGATGGGCCCCGCAAGTGTGCAGGTCGTACAAGTAATATAGTGGCTCTTTTTAAGAAGCCAGGAATGTCGAACCCACAAGAATTTGTGACTACGGGGTGAAACCTTTTCAAGTGTTAATTTATAAACTATAATAATGAAGACAACGATGTAAAGAAGAGTTTTGATATTTTGGAAACTATTTTTCTAATAAAAAGTAAAATGTTTATACAGTTGAATCTGAACTATGGATGTGAGCATGCTGAGGCTACAAAGAACATGTAAAGAAACGGAGCTATTGATGTTCATGGTTTATCTTTTTCCCTGGTTGCTAGTCAGAACTTATGCCTGTAGTTAAAACTCGTATTTAACTTGACTTAAGAATCATGAACCTTCCACCTACATTTTCGTGATGAAGAAATTCAAGTTCTAGCTATACAAAACCGATTCCACACATGACCCATCTGACTTTTAGGTATATTTCTATACGAAGTAAATTAATTCCCAATTTTCCCAAACAAAGAACAGATCATATCCTATTAATTCCCCAACTTTCAGTTTCTTGCCCTCTCGGGAAACCAGGACCATTTTCGTGATAAGAAGAAATTCAAGTTCTAGCTATACAAAACCGATTCCACACATGACTAATACGACTTTTAGGTATATTTCTATCCTGAAGGTAAATTAATTCCCAATTTTCCCAAACCAAGAAAAAATCATATCCTATTAATTCACAACTTTCCAGTTTCTTGCCCTCTCGGAAGAAACCGGACTTTTTGGATTTACATTAACATTGGCCAGATATTAACGTAGTAAGAACAAGAATTAAATAGAACAACCATGGAATAAAAGATAAAATAAACCAGCAATTCAATAATTACATTTCAATACACTAGTTCATAACCTCAGCAAGAAAGAGAATTAGCCACTCATTTGTGGATTGAACATCGTTAAATGAATGGAAATTATGCAAACAATTGAAAGGAAAAAGAAAGGGATAGAAAACCTAAGAATTTTCGTCCTCAAAGCGCACTTTTTGTAACCCACGTTCTTGCTCCACCAAGTCAGAATTATTAAAAATGAACCTAAGTGTTCTATTTATACTAGGATAAATTTTCCGGAATAACAAGCAGGTAATCGCAGTGTGAACGTACCTCAGTGACACGGCCGAGCAGCGGAGAGCCTTCACAAAATCGCCAGAAAATCGGCCGCGGCTCACCGCGCGTTAGCGGCATGGCACGCTGCCCGAGGGCAGCGCGTTGCACAAGAGGCAGTCGCGGGGCCACCATGCTGCGTGGCACGTTGCCAACGCGGCGGGGCATGTAAGCACTGCTGCCGTAGCACGTGCCAACGCGCAGGTGGGCTGTTTTGGGCCTCCTCTTGTCGCCGTTTGCGTATTTTATTCCCCGTCTCAAGCCTCTACTTCACCAACTCATGGATTAGCTCCTCAAAAAATCATCAAAAACCTACAAAACAAGGCTAATCATGTTGGTTGGCCATAAAATCACACTTCCATACAATTTACATGAGAATATACACACATTGTTGGATAAGCAAAGGCAAAAGCGTGCATTTGAGTGTCGATTTGGCATATAAATATTCCACGATCACCTACCCCACACACTTAAAATCTTGTTCGTCTCCCGAATTAGCCCCGCACTACCTCATGTATATGAAGATTCACACATAACTAATCTAGCAAGATAATTCAAATTACGGCTATGATGATTATTTAATATTTTATTTTTGAGTAAATTAATTACCTTTATGTTTTTATCTTTAATTTTTAAAACCACAAGATTGAAGGGTATTTTAGTTTCAAGAATCGACTCTCACTCAAACATTCCTTGCAAATCAACTGATTAAGATATCCCATGAACTATATCCTTCATTAAACATGTGCCCTCACGGAAAGAGAGTTACCAATTTCACACGCAAAAACACTTTTTATATCCAACATGTGTGGGTACATAAATAAATTTCACTCACTCTCGCCAAAGAATTCACATGCCATGTAATGACCCATAAGCTTTTAGTGTTCTACTTCACTAATTTGAGGATGTACGAATGTAAGATCAAGTAGGACTTTTTAGGTTGTAATGTACTCGGAGTATAGTAGGTACTATTGTGATCGGTAATAGTGACTATCTTCCTAAGCTTTCAATATATCCGCCCTCATTGCGAACTTCCCTTCCCTTACTTCACCTTTTTATCCTTGGTAGTTTTCTTTTTCCACTTTTGCTCCCCCATTTCTTTTAGGCACTTTTAGCTCATTAGTAAGGAGTTGTATAAATAATTTTCATTCATTTGTTTTCTTACTCCTTACTAATAATCAACCATTTTTACCCAAGTGCACCTTTAACCTTTCTCACTTTTTACAACTTCCACTTTTCCTTTCTTTTAATTCTTCTCACTCCTTTCCTCTTTCGAATTTTTCTTCTTTAAGCGCTTAGGAGCTTTGGATCAAATTCAAGGCTAATGAAATAAAAGGATTAAGCTTATGTTGCGGCTATCAAAGAATAGGCTCAAGGCTCAATGGGGCTAACTAGGATTAATATTACAAGGTAGGTAAAACGAGGATAAAGATTAGGTTCATTGAAAAATGCTAAATCATCTCCTACAATTTACATCCTTCATTTCGTTTCATACACAAACCGGCAAGTTCTAGACAATCCACAATAGCATATAATACTCAAACACACTCATTGCACATGCTCAATTCAAGACACATTCGGCGGACTGCTTTCGGCTAATCACAAGAGTGTTCAAAATTAAGCTTTCGATCATATCGAGTCAAGTTCAAGAGCCTAAGTGTCTCAAACAAGTTATAAGCTTTCATGCGCCAACACCATATACTTGCATCTTACAATCATATATAGCACATAATAAGAATATCAAGCATCAGCAGCTATGAGTTTACAAAAAAAATAAAAACCTATTGACTAATTCTCCTCAAGGCAGTCGTCATCCATCCATCTTCGGAAACAATCCCTAACTACGACTAAAAAAACATTATATACGAGACAAATAAAAAAAAAAAAAAAAAAAAAATAAAAAATTTTATTCTTCGGTTCAAAGACCCTCAGTGGAAAAGAACTTGAGCAAAGCTCAGGTGATGAATTCATGTGACTCATAACAATTCTTCAAATTTCTCCATATATATATACATATATTTTTTTTTTTCACGCAAGCATTATATTCACCAAAAATTTGTTAAGCACAAAAATTTTGAAATTTCCTTGAAATTTCCCTCACCCCACACTTGAATCATGCTATGTCCTCATAGCATCAAATTAAGAATTTAAGAGGGTGAAATATACAGGAAGCCTTTAGGCCACAATAGCAAACATGCTTTCGTTCAAATTTGCACGGTGGGTGTTCCAACCCCTTTTTCTCTTCCACGCTTGTTAGCTTCTCCTCCAAAATTTTCCGAGACTTCCCCTCTATCGTAGCAACTTTCCACCAAAAACAACAAAAAATTAAAAAAATTAAATAAAATATAAAAATTCAAGAAATTAAAATGGTACCTATGGTACCCATGGGTTACCTCCCAAGCGGCGCCTAATTTTGCGTCGCGGCAGCACGACGCATTACGTTCACCGCTTTTTCCTCCGCCTTGAGAGATATGATCTCACCCCTAATTTCTAATTTTCTTTTATGCTCTCGGGGTGGTGGTGAAGAATTTATGAGACCAAGTAGATGTCACCTTTGGCGTTTATCGGTCCTTAAATGAGTAGAATCATTTTGTCCATTACAATCAGCAAATTTCAAAATGTACGGGGCTTGGTCCTCCTCTAGACATTTCTCTAAGCTTGGAAGACCCTACATTCCTATGTCGTCAACCAAACTTAAGGTAGAAAAATACTTCAGTGAGGTCCAATGCACCTTGATTTGAAAGCGTAATGCAATTGACCTCATACTTGTATACCTCTTCTCTGCATCAACATCTATCTTTTCGGTATTGTCTAATGGGGTATACTCTATCTCTTCTCCCTGAGCAAGGTTTCTACAAGTATGAGCTCATCACGGGGACACTCAAGAGGTTCTAAATGTCGGGCTTCATCCGAAAATTCACCCTTGTCTTCCTCTTGTAATTCCTCTTGAATATTGCCTACAAGCTTGTCACTTGCAATTGATCACAACTGACCTTAGCCGTCTCCCAGTGAATTTCGCTCATCCTTTCTAGAGCTTCTCCATTCTCTGCTAGTTGAATTCTCATTGCTTCCATCACCTCCTTCGTTGCTCTGTTTGCTCAAGCATACGCTTTAGCATGTCTTCTATTGACTTGGTGTCCCAAGTCCTCATATTCATCATGCCTATATTCAGCAAAAACAACGAAGGATCATAGTAGGGGCTTGGGGATGGGAGTATGCATTCGGTGTCATCCCAGCTGGCCATCTTGACCACCACATATATTGCACGTGTTACGGTGTTGCCACAAGTAGGGTCACTTCATGGTCAGACAAGACTTATCAAAGTAGTATCACCATTTAACCCATTTATATTCAAGATGTCATGTCAAGAAGAGATTAAAAAACAATCAAAAATATTAAAAATAAAATAAAATAAAGAAAAAAAGAAAACACGTTGTCAACGCTTATATAGAATTCGTTAACTAACACTTGAAATTTTTTTTTTACCGATTGCCGGTCAGAGCAACGCGCCAAAAGCTTGATGACGCAAGTATGCGAATTCTTACAAGTAATATAGTAGCTCTTTTTAAGGACAAGATGTAGAACCCTGAGAATCTGGAATACGGGGTGAAAACTTTTCAAGTGTTAATTTACTAAAACGCTAATAATGAAGACAACGAGTGTAAAGAAAGAAGAAAGTTTGTGTGTTTTGGAAAATATATTTTATACTAAACTAAGATATCTATACGGTTAATTACGAACTATGAATGAGAGCATAGAGGCTACAAGAACATGTAAAAACGAACTATTGATGTACATAGTTTATCTTTCCTCCGGTTGCTAGTCGGAACTTATGCCTATGGATTAAGTATTTAACCCAACTTAAGAATACACCAGACCTTCCACCTACATTTTCGTGATAAAGAAGAAATTCAAGTTCTAGCTATACAAAATAGATTCCACACATGACTAATACGACTTTCGGTATATTTCTATCTTGAAGGTAAATCAATTCCCAATTTTCCCAAACAAAGAACAGATCATATCCTATTAATTCTACAACTTTCCAGGTTCTTGTCTCGGGTGAACCGGACTTTTTGGTTTACATTAGCATTGGCCGGATATTAACGTAGTAAGAACAAGAAATTAAATAGAACAACCATGGAAGAAAAGATAAAATTAAACCGGCATTCAATAATTACATTTCTATACAATAGTTCATAACCTCGGCAAGAAAGCGAATTAGCCACTCATTGTGGATTGAACATCGTTAAATGAATGGAAATTATCAAACAATTGAAAGGAAAAAGAAAGGGATAGAGAAAACCTAAGAATTTTCGTCCTCAAAGCACTTTGTAACCCACGTTCTTGCTCCACCAAGTCGGGGTAAGAGAAATGAACCTAAGTGTTCTATTTATACTAGGGATAATTTTTCCCGAAATAACAAGCAACGTGTCACCCCGGAGTGTAACGCGGAGCATTGCCTCCATGACACGGCCGAACTGCGGAGGCCTTACAAAATCGCCCCGAAAATCGGCCCGGCGGCCTGCACCGCGTTAGCGACGTGGCACGTTGCAAGCGGCGCGTTGCACAAGGCTGGTCGCGGAGCCACCCTGCCGTGGCACGTTATAGCAACGGCGAGGCTGTCTTAGGCTGCACTGCCGTGGTACGTGCCGTAGCCTTGGTGGGCTGTTTACAGGCCTCCTCTTGTCGCCGTTTGCGTGTTTATTCCGTCTCGAGCCTCTATTCATTAACTCATGGATTAGCTCTCCTCAAAATCATTGAAAACCTACAAAACAAGGCTAATCATGTTGGTTAGTATAAAATCACACTTCCACTTACAATTTACATGAGAATATACACACATTGTTGGATAAACAAGGCAAAAGCGATGCATTTGAGTGTCGATTTGGCATATAAATATTCCACGATCACCTACCCCACACTTAAAATCTTGTTGGAGTCGCCGAACAGCCGCACTACCTCTCATGTAAATGAAGATTCACACATAACTAATCTAGGAAGATAATTCAAATTACGGCTATGATGATTATTTAAGATACAAGCTAAAAATAAAGCATGCACGTTTTGATCAATGAAATGAAATAAAACTATGTTAAGACTGTAGACATAAGAATCGACTCTCAATATCAACAAACTCATGCAAATCAACTGATTAGATATCCCTGAACTATATCCTTCATTAAACATATTGCCCTCACGAAAGAGAGTTACCCAATTTCACGCAAGCTTACTTTTTATATAGCATGTGTTGGTACATAAATAGAAATTCACTCACTCTCACAAATAATTCATGCACAGTGTAATGACCCATAAGCTTGCCCTTAGTGTTCTACTCCACTAATTTGAGGATGTACGAATGTAAGATCAAGTAGGACTTTTAGGTTGTAATGTACTCGAGGTATAGGTAGGTACTATTGTGATCGGTAATAGTGACTATCTTCCTAAGCGCTTTCAATACATCCGCCCTCATTGCACAGAACTTCCCTTCCCTTACTTCACCTTTTTATCCTTGGTAGTTTTCTTTACTCTTTTGCTCCCCCATTTCTTTTAGGCACTTTTTAGCTCATTAGTAAGGAGTTGTATAAATTATTTTTCATTCATTTTGTTTTCTTACTCCTTACTAATAATCAACCATTACCCAGTGCACCTTTAACCTTTCTCCTTTTTACAGCTTCCACTTTTCCTTTCTTTAAATTCTTCTGCTCCTTTCCTCTTTCAGATTTTTCTTCTTTAAACGCTTAGGAGCTTTGGATCAAATTAAGGCTAATGAAATAAAAGGATTAAACATGTTGCAGCTATCAAAAGAATAGGCTCAAGGCTCGACGGGAGTAACTAGGATTAATATTACAAGGTAGGTAAAACGAGGGATAAAGATTAGGTTCATTCAAAGAAATGCCTAAGTATCTCTACAGATTTGCATCCTTCAATTTGTTTACTTTTTTGAACAGTTCTAGACCAAATACAATAGCATAAAATACTAAAAAAACCTTACATAATTTTTTATGCTCCATTAGGACACATTGGCGACTCTGCACAAGCTAATCACAAGGAACAAAATTAACTTTTCAATCACATGAGTCAAGTTCAAAACACAAGTGTCTAAACAAGATTATAAACTTGCACTTCAACACTACCTAGCATCTTACAATCTATATGCTTTACAATAAAATATCAAGCATCATTAGCTATGATTCAAAACAAAAACCTGTTGACTAATTCTCCTCAGAAGAATTGTCATCATCCATCTTGACATCCTAACTACGACTAAAAACATTATATACCGACAAAAAGAAAATTAAAATAAAAATAAAAAATTTTATTTCTTGGTTAAAGGCTTTGACCGAGCGAACAAAAACCAGCGAGTGATGAATTATGCTTGACTCCATGACAATTCTTAATTTCTATATATATATATGAAATTATTTTTCATGACATTATTTCACAAAATTTGTTAACACAAAAGTGAAATTGTAATTTCCTCACCTCATGGATCATGCTGTTATTATCTTGCTTTAAATTCCAGAAATTAGGTGAGAAATATACAGGCCTTTAGGCTAATAACTAACATCCTTTGTTCAAGTTTACAGTGGTGTTTCAGCCCACTCTTTCTCTTCAAGCATTAGCTTTTTATCCTCCAAAGAATTTTCCAGGACTTCCTCTATGCAGTAGCAACCACCAAAAGCATAAAAAATGAAAAATAAACCAAAATCAATAAGTGCAAAAATTAAAGTAATTTCATGTTTTGCCAGGTTACCTCAGCGGCCTAATTTGTGGCGGCAGCATTGTTGCAGCTTTTCCATCGCCTTGAGATACAGATCTGCCCTGTTCTTCTCAATTTTTCTTTTTATGCTCTCTAGGGTGGTGTGAAAAATTGTAGAGATTATAGAGAGTGATCATCCATGCTTTGGCGTTTATTGATCCATAAGTAAGTGAAATCATTTTGTCCATTACAATGAGCAAAATTTCAAAATGTGGGCAGTTATCCTCTAGACATTTCTCTATAAACGAAGACTCTCTTCTATGTAATTAACCAAACTTAAGGTAGAAAAATGCTTCAGTGAGATCCATGCACGCCCGATTACGGCATGAATGTGACCAAACATCTTGCCCACCATCCTCTTCTCGCATCAACATCCTCCCTTTCAGTATTGTCAATGGTATACTCTATCTCTTCTCCCTGGCAGTTTTTCTACCGTGCCAGGCTCATCGAGGACACTGAAGTTCTAAATACCAGAACTCATGAAAATTCACGCATGTTTATCTTGTAATTATCTTGGTCTTTACAAACATGCACAATTGATCAAACTGGCGCCATGCATCATCTCTCCATGAATTTTAAAGCTCATGTATGTGAAACTTCTCCATTCCTGCTGTTTGGTCTCAGTGCTTATCACCTCTTCCCGTTTGCTTCTGTTTGCTCAAGCATGCCTTTATGTATATTCTCTTCAGACATTACAAATCCTCTATAACTATCATGCTATATTGGCAAAAACTGTGAGAGAAGGATCCTTGTGCAGGAGCTTGAGATGGAGTATACATTGAACAACCATGCAATGTATCTTAAATACCATGTGTTATACGTGTTGCAGTTATTTTGATGGGTCCTTATAATTCCAGACAAGACATCCAAGTAAAAATTATCACATTTAACTCAACATATTCCAAGATGTCGTGTCAAAGAAGAATTGTTCAAAACAATCCATATTAAATAAAATAAAATAAAAAAAAACACGTTTGTCAACACTTATAGCAAAATTGTTATTCTAGCACTTGAAATTTTTTGCCAGTTGCCCAGGTCCGACAGGCTTGTACTTCTAATACCCAGAAATATAAGATTGTACAAATAATATATTTAGCTCTTAAAGGCGGAATGTCGAAACCCACAGGTGATTCGAGGTAAAACCTTTTCAAGTGTTAATTTACAACTATAATAATGAGAACAACGGTGTAAAAGTTGTGTGTTTTGGAAAATTTATTTTTAACAAACTGAATCTCTATCTGGTTGATGCAAGCTGTAGACTGAGAGCATGCTGAGGCTACAAGAACATGTAAGCATTCTTGATGCTTGTGGTTTATCTTTCCTCCAGGTTGCTATTGAACTTATGCTATAGTTACTAAAACTCTCGTGTTTAACCCAACTTAAGAATTTAGAATCCTTCCACCTACATTTTCTTGATAAGAAGAAATTCAGTTCTAGCTATGTAGGATTCCCATATAATCAGGCTTTGGAGTATCATTTCATCTGAAGTATGATCATTAATTTTTAAACCAAGAAAAGATCCTTGTCCTATTAATTACAACACAGTTCTGCCTCAGGGTAAAACGGACACTGATTACATTAACATTGGCAGAATATTAATGTAAGTGGTAAATGAACAACCCATGGAAAAAGATAAATAAACCAAACAGTAAATAATTACATTTCAATACAACAATTCATAACCTCAGCAAGCGATTAACCACTCATTGTGATTGAACATATTAATGATAATAAATACAACAGTGAAGAAAAGGATGAAAACCTAAAAATTTTGATCCTCAAAGCACCTGTAACCCAGTTTTCCGCTCCACCAAAGTGAGTGCTAAAAGCGAACCTAGTGTTCTCTTGCCACTAAGAGACTAATTTTCCAGAATAGCAAGCTCCACGTGTGCGAGTGTGCAGCGAACGTTACCTCCATGACAGCCCGAGCGTGGAGACCAAATGCTTGAAAATGGGCAGCGTCTACCTGTGATTAACGCGTGTGCGCTGCCGAGCCGTATTAACTGGTACAGTGACCACCTGTACATTAGCGTTGCCATGTGATAGGCTGCATCGCTAAACGTCACTTTCAAGTGACTTACGTCATGACATGGAATTGATATTTGACACTATCTGTGCCGATTACAGTGTTTGTTCAATCTCCAGCCTCTACTTCACCAACTCATGATTGGCTCTCAAAAATCATCAAAAGCCTGCAAAACAAACTAATCATGTTGGTGGCCTAATCACACTTTCTATATAATTTGTGAAGAATATACGTGTTGGAATAAACAAGGCAGCGGTATTTGAGTGCCAATTTGGCATATAAATATTCCTGATCAGAACCACGTCTTTGTCTTTTCACGATGCAGCCTTGAGTATGTGTTGAGTGAAAGAATCTAAATCTTGTTGAAGAAGAATTGGTTGAGCTACTAAAGACTGATATGAGTGTCTTTGCTATCACACCAGGCAAAATAATGTGGTGGCTGATGCCTTAGCGAGATGTCTATGGGAAGCGTGGCTCATGTTTAAGAGGAAAAAAGGAATTGGCAAAAGGATATCCACAAGAGTTAGCTCAGTTGGGAATCTGATTGGTTGATATAGCTAAGGGCAGAGTAGTAGTGCAAAGCGAGTCAGATTAATCCTTGGTAGTTGAAGTTAAGTTAAGGTAGGATGGAGATCCCATCTTTGCTTAACTAAGGGGTGGTTCTTGGAAAAAGTTGAAGTTTCTCACAAGGAGATGGTGTACTATTACCAGGGTAGGCTCTTGTAATCTAGGAATATAGGTAATTTGAGGCAGGCGAATCTTGTTGAAGCACACATTTCAAGATATTTGCATCCCTTTCAATTGCCTACTAAAATGTACCGTGATTCACGGGATATTTCTTGGTGAAGCGGCATGAGGAGAGACATCGCAAAATTTGTAGCTAAGTGCCCAAAGCGCCGGCAAGTTGGGTGGAACATCGAATGCGGGAGGTATGCCTCGGGATATCGGCATACCAATATGGGCTTGGAAAAAGTAAATATGGATTTTGTCTGAGTCTACCACTGTGGACTTGTTGGCAACACGGCTTCAATCGGGGTGATAATAATCGGATGACCAATTCAACACATTTCCTCCCGGTTAAAACTATAGACTTAGTAGAGGATTATGCTGGCTTGTCAGGGAGTTAGTGGACTTCATGGGTGCCCTTGTCCATTATTTCGAGATAGAGTACCCAGTTGGCCTTTCGCATTTCATTTTAACAAGGACTCAGATCCGAGGTCAAGCTCAACACAACTTTTCAACATGAAAGATGGGCGGAGTTGAGCGTACTATATAGACCTTGGAGGATATGAGAGCGTGTGTGATTGATTTCAGAAGGACGGTTCATTATGATCACCTTCCATCTCGCCAGTTTTCTGCAACCTTAACTACTACTCTAGTATCGAATAGCCCCTGTTTGAGGAAATGTATGGTAGGAGGTGTAGATCTCTTTTCGGTGGTATAGGAGTTGGTGAAACCCTCAATCGAGCCAAAAATGTCGAGTTCATGAGGCTATGCAAAAGGTACAACTTATCGAGAGAGAGGTTGAAAACAATGCTAAGCGTTAGAAATCTTATATTGATGTGAGAGGAGAAAGGAGTGGGTTTCGGTGGATAGTGAGTTTATCTAAAAATTTCACCCATGAAAGGGGTGATGAGATTTGGGAAGAAAGGAAAACTTCGAGCCAAGATATGTGGGACCCTAAATGCGGCGAATTGGCAATGTAGCTTTATGAAATTTGGGATACCTTCAAAGTTATCATTTATTGCACCAAGTGTTCCATGTTCACTATTGAAGAAGTGCCCGGTTATCAACTTTAGTGGTGCCCTTAGAAAGTGTGAAATTGAAAGATAGTCTCTTATGAAGAGATCTCGGTTGAGATCCTTGACCATGGTTCGTAACCGGTAAACAAAGAAGTAGCTTTAGTCAAATTTTTGTGGAGGAATCAATATGTTGAGGAATTCGTGGGAAGCCAAAGTAGATATGATGGCTATATACCCCGCATTTATTCCACTTAGAATCGGTTTGATTTTAGGTATCAATTTTCTCCCCAAACTCTATTCGGATTCGGAGTTTAGTTCATGTGCCCTAGCTTCTTTCATGTCGATGTACGTAAGTGTGACTCATAAATTCGGTTTAGTCATATGATTGATTTGGTGGCAGTCATTAGTTAGTTGCATCTTATATATTCGGTATTTAATCACGTTGATTGCATTTCTCTACTTTCGGTGTGTTTCCAACATTCGAGGATGAATATTCCCAAGGGGAGATTGTAATGCCTAAAGAAAACCCTAAGGCAAAGGACCGGGAGTTAGAAATGGTGAAAGCAAGATTTTCTACACGGATCCGCAGAATGAGGCATCCTGTGTGGGTGGATAGGCCCGCAGTAGTGGAGTGACTCATGGGGAAGGGTTCGGACTTGGTTGAAAATTTGGGAATTTGAGTGACCACAAGTCATGGTCAACACCACAAGTCGTCATGTGAGTCATGGCCAAGGGTTGGATGAAAGTTGGAAAAAATGGATCAACACACAGTCGTGGTATCCCCAGTGGTGAGCCCCAAGTGAAGCTAGGCGGTGTACTCGACGAATGTGACCACGAGTCATTGTCCTTGGGCACGAATCATCAAGTCCCTCGTGGGAGCGCGGTCGATTTTTCCTGCTGAGTTTATTAGAATTTTTCATAATTTCTATGATCCTAGGTATAATCATCATCATTTTAAACATATTTTGATGAATTTAGAGAGGTTAAATGGTTTTCACCCCTCATTCATCACTGGGCGCTCAGAGAGCGTTCGTAGGAACCTTCGAGGTCATTCCTCTGGCGAAACTAGGGCAGTCAACTTCTCCTCAAATTCTCAGGATTTTCTTCGGATTTCTTCATCGAGTATGTAGAATTCCAAAAAAAAAGGAATAGTTCTTCCGTTATGTCCCAAAAACCTTTTCTAATTTTCTCTATCGGATTCGGCCTGTGGATTTGAAATGTGAAAAATTTTGAGATTAATTTACGTTAAGATTTCAAATGAGTATATTTCTCATGATTTAACTACTTATTATTCCCTATTTCTAGACATTTATGAGAATTGTATCTTGTGGAATAATGTAGCCCTAAGTCTCAGTTCCATAGAATTTAGGATCTTGCGTGTTGGGCTAGTTTCCCTATAGCTTGATTCCATGATTTAAAATCCCCATATTATTATTGTATGTAAATTTTAGTCGAGATATTTACATATCAGTCAGTCGATTAATGAGCTTAGGGTTGTCCGAAATGTCGGTGATCAATTTGATTACAGTTAATTCTTGAGGAGTTCGGTAGTGCCTCCTAATTATCAGTATTAGACTCAGTATTAGATTTTTGTGGTTCTTTAGGCGGTCGCCAAACTACGAGATAAAAATCTATGACCCGGCCTTAGGACTGACTTGATTATAGTTTGTTCTTTAGGCAGTTCGGCGGCTTTCATATAGCGACTACGACCCGGTCTTAGAACATGGTCTGAGAATCTTGTACGATAAGACTCTCGGGATACTTCGAGATAGGTATTCATGACTTAGTCTTGGGCCTCGATTTTGAGCTATCAACAGTAGTTAGTTTAGGACTATCCAATGGGAGTAGGACTTTTGCTGTGAGATGAGGTTCCGAGCGCACACGGAGTTTCGAACTACGTTGCCAACGTACTTTATATTTTATTAGCCTCATGGCCCCAGACTTGTGATCACCTGATTCATGCCTCTATACCCTGGAAAGTATATTGGGTCCTACTAATGAAGTGTATACATCGGACTCCCATGTTTTCAGCTCACGTAGTTATATATCGATTATAGACTCTCCCACTAGTCAGTTCGTTCGAGTCCCAGTTAGCTCGGTTCATAATAGTTTCAGACTACTTAGTTGGTCGGTTCGTACAATATTTCAGGTGTAGTATCTGATTTCAGAGCATATCTTCGACCATCGAGACGGGGTCATTTGACCATCTCGAGAATATCGCGATTTATTTAGTTTCACCATTCGGTTGGTCATTATATGTCTTTACGGTTCGGTCATTGTATTCTCACGTGTTATGTTTTGTCCTACTTACTTAGTACATTCAAAGTACTGACGCATACCTTTTATGTTGTATCATTTTATGATATAGTTGTAGGTTCTCAATATCGGCACGGTTAGAAGATCCCCGCCCCCGAAGTTTTTAGTTGCATCGGTAGTGAGTCCTCGTCTTTTAAGGACGAGGATTATTTCTTTCAGTTATATTATCTTTCAGTTAGATTTAGAGTAGGCTGAGGGCTTGTCCTAGCAACTCCTCCTCCTCCTACTCCTCCTCCCTCCCCTCTCCTCTATTGCTTATCTTCTTGATCCTTACTATTTGTCTACCTACTAGACATGAGTCCATCTACTAAGAACTCTAAATAACCGGATATCTATATCTAAAAGTATATAGATCGTATTTCCAACACTCTAAATGCTTCCAAATTCTTCAAGAAATAAATATTTGCTTAAATACGACTTTGGTTTAGTAAGAAAGCTTGAATACTTTGAAATATTTCAAAACTATTTTTAAAATAAACAAATCTTTAAATAGAAGAGTATATCTTTTTGAATCTTTTGACAAATAAGTGGACCCAATAGGGGTAAAATATTGAAAGTGTCATTAAATATTTACAAAAAAAATATATCATTCTTTTTTTAAATTGACTAAGAGCCTACTTTGGATTGGATTAAAAGTTGGTGAATCGACTTTTGATCTCTTTTTAGCTTTTAAAAGTGTTTGACAAGAAGTTAAAAATTACTTAAATCAATATTAAAAAGTGCTTAAAACAGAAAAAAGCTATAAGTTGGGAGACCTTCATTTTGCTTTTTTAGCTTTTTAAGTACTCTTGCTTAAAGATATTTTTTTAAGCGGAGCCAAATGGGCTCTAAAAGAAACATGTCATAAATTTGGACAAAGAATGCGTTGTGGTTATTATTAAGTTGGCGCCACAACCACATTGATTATCATTAACGGCTTTGTCCTTGATATTTCTTCATTTCATAATAAGTGATGTTTTTAGTTTAGGCATATCTCCTTAAAAAAATTAGTCATTTCTAAAAAGGAAGATATATCTTACCTTTAATAAATACCTTAAAAAGACGTAATTCTTTAGTAGCTTCTTGGATTTATATAGTATTTTTATTTAAATAAGGGTAAAATTGGAAGAACATCATTAATGTTTTCTTGATTATGTGAAATACCACTTAATTTGAAATAAAATTGAAGGTAAAACACCCTATTTAGTCCGTTTTACTTGTCTATTATATTAAAAATAGATGTCTGTTTTACTTATCCAATTTAGAAAATTAAGAAATAATTTATCACTTAATTCATAATCTATCCTTATATGAACTATAGTTATTTTTCAATGCATTTTACATAATATTGAATTCGTATATTTAAATAATGACATAGTAAAATTGTCGTTGTATTTATTGCTCTTTAAAGAATATGTGCCAAGTCAACATTTAACAAGTAAAAATGAATGAATAGAAAAATAATTTATCACTTAATTCAATAATTTATAGCACTAACATAACATTTTCTTTAGAAAATATGCTAAATATAATATTACCAATGAGCGTATTATCAATATTTGCCGCATATATCGATGCATGGTAAACATATGTGTGTACAACGGGGTATATTATAATTTTTTTTAAAATAGAATTATATTATATTAGCGAGCTGCAAAGTAGCACAATGAGCATTGGGTGGCCCAGTGTATATTCTATGATTATTTACAGTGGTAATAACCTGAGGGCAACCTATTAGGGAATCGTTACAAGAAGAAGCTAGGATAAGGGACCCTATACAAAAAGATGCTTCTAAGGAAACTCGAGTGAGTTACTAGATCTATTACTTAGGGGGGTCTAAAATGCCTTATTTGCTCATATACATGCATAAAGGAATTGGTGAAGCAAATACAATTGGAGTTTATGAATACTCATAGTGCGTCCAAAAGCGCAAGCTCGGCTTATCGGCCACTAGATTCTTCTTATAGTCACGTCTATCGATCTCGGAGTGCGCCAAGAAGGTGTAAGCGGTACTGCCTGCAGTCATAGGAGATAAAACATATAGTAAATATGCCTGAGATATAAAACATATAATGATATACGAAGATGAAACATATAAAATACATAATTGTCAATCAACATTTCCTAATATATATCTTTGAAAGGGTCATTTGGTTCTTCACGATTAGAGATATGTGGGTATTTGTAATACATGAATTGGTTATAAGAGAATCTATTTATTATTTTTGTAAGGATTAGTTATGAAGAGTTTAGTTATTCATGTATAAGTTATTTCACCTTCTATCTTTGCATAAGATAATATATTGATTCCTCATAACTTATGCATGTATTAGTTATGCGAAGTTTCTAAATTGAAAATCAAATCTTGTATTAATTTTATATATGAATAACTTACATTTGACTAGCTACCAAATATAATATTATTTATGTAGAATTTAACACATACATTACCCGTATTCAAACCAACTATCAAACGACCCCTTAGTGCATACAGTGGTAGATTCTACCTCGATAGGTGACTTGTGAGGGAACATTTATTTTACACGCACTTGAAAAGTGAATAACATGATATCCAATGTGAACAAATATTCAAGCCATGTACATGTCCTAACATACATATAAGCATTCTGTATGACAATCCGACCAAACTATATGTGTACCACGATATATACATAATTTCCTAAGTTTAATCTAGTATATTATACGATGTGCATATAATATATTATATACAAACATATACAATCTGCATACCTAAGCAACAAGGAAATATCACATTATGTTCATAACAATACAACCATTTATTTATACCCTATTTATAGATGTGTTGTCATCTCACATATAATAATTAACATATGTTACATGAATTAGATTGAGAAAATTCTCCAAAGGGGTCAAACTCCTATCCTTGTTTGATTAAAGCTACTACTCTATAGTAGCATTTGTGTGTTCAATTTCCTCCAAACGACTCCAATCTATGGAAAGGAATGTTTCACAGTGTTAAACCAACCCAACGGGGCTTATTTTCTTAATTTATAATTGTGAAAGTCAAAATAAACACTAAAATCAACTCTTGATCCACGGTTTTAAATCTCAGAATCCAATATCAATTATGAGTCATCCATAAGTTGCTTGAGTCTAAATATAATACTTATATTCTTGAATATGAGTCCAATTACTAATCCAAATTAATGATTTACTAATTTTGGGACTTAATAACTAAGTCAAAATTAAGACTGCCTCGAATCAATCTCAGATTGTTACAATCACAACAAGAACAAGCTAGTTCAAATCAATGATTTCCTCATTTGGGAATTCGCCAAATTCAACTTTTTATACTTAGGTTTCACAATTGGGAAAACTCTGTGCTATTTGGGGAGAAAGGCTCGTATCGGGATTGTCCACATGATCACACACACTCTCCATGAATGCGTTCTAGCTTGGTTAACATCTTCTTGCATTCGTAACCCTCTTTTTGCGAACACTGTCTGTCCAGAGTCCAACACTTTTTCAATTTCGGGATAAATTTTTATCATCAATCTAACTTAGTATATTTTTAATTCAAAGACTAAATATAAGATATTTTGTCTTATGCTGCATACCAAATAACCCGTAAATATTGGTCATGGATTAAAGGATTTAAATTTAAGTGAAATTCATTTTAAGAAAAACCAAAATAAACAGTGGTCGTATATTTAGATGCATATCTAAATAAAAATCACAAATTAAGGAATTATTGCGTAAGCTGTTTCCAAATTATATAAAATAATCTAGAATCAAAATAAGCCATAATAAATTGATAAACTTTCTGAAATAGGCCTCTTTTTTTTATAAACGTGAATTAGGCAAGTGAAAAATGTATATTGGACTAAATTAGCCCGTTATATATATATATATATATATATATATCGAACTAATTTAGTCCAGATATATATGCCTTCTTCTGATCCCACCTCTATTTTCTTATTTTGTTCGAACAACCAACCCCACCCAAATATGCCCACCACTTGACCCTACCCCAACTTATCTTACTATACCCCCGCCCAAAAAAAGTGATTCGTCATCGATGGTCCGCCTCTTTTTTTTTTTAAAACTTATGGAAAAAACGAAACCGAGATCCCAGCCGCGCCCCCACCCCACCCTCACATTTTTAACTCTTTTCATCGATCCCACCCCTGTATTGATAAATATATTTTTTAGATTTATTGTAGAATTCTACATTGAAGGTGAAGGAGAAAGTTTAGATTTCCATTTCAAAAATTCAACTATTGAGGTAGTTTTTTCTTAATTTATTTTATTAATTGAATGTAATATAGATTACTCTTTCTTTATGTGTAGAATTAATCGTTTAATATAATACAAAATTTAAAAATTTGAATTGTATGTTGTAATATCACGGAAGTGCCTAAGATTATGCAGATTTAAATTTGAAGTTGGCTAAAATTGGAAAAATCCTCAGAACGAATGGCCTTAATTCTCGTTCGTCCAACCAACGACAGTGGGGAAACGATTTAGTAAAAAAAAAAAGGAAGTTTTGGTGCAGGTGTCGGTAGTGACGCGGAGTGCGGTAAAGACCCATTTTTGACACGATGAGTCATTGCGAGTAGTGGAAGTGGTGAGCAGGTTTTGATATTAGGGAAATGCTTGGTCATCCCACGATCCATCGTGAGAAGTAATGTGGAGTCGTGGTCGATCCGTGGGATGGGATATCCAATGTATTTCAGTCTATATAACGGCAACCCGCGACTCGTTGGAGGATGTAGTCGTGGTGAGGCTTCGTTGGAAGGATCGGTCACGGGACTGGAAGGAGGAAGCAACGAGCGATGCTGACCCATTGTACGAAAGGACGAATGCGTCACATGGAATCGTGGGGCTGAATCTTAGATCGGGAGTTTTGGCCGGTGTAGATGACGGATGGATACCATTAGTCGTGGTATCTCTGATCCATTAGTTCGGTCTGAGATTTTAAAGTTTTCATTAAGGGCATTTTACGTTATTCCTATGCTCTAAGATCTAAACTATGTCGTTTTAAGTTATTTTATGAGTGTATGGAATAGGTTAATACCTTCTAACTTTCACAACCCATGCATGCATAGTTAGAAAATTGAGAAGGTGATCAAGCTTGTCTTCCAAGGAGTTTTCTTAATCAATTTCCATTAGGCTTCCAAGGAGTGGAGAGATTTGATTTTCCCCCGGGTATGTAGGGTTATGGTTGGGTGAATTCTTTCCATGCATGCCCAATCTCTTGCAATTCATGAAATTCCTATGAAAATATATGAGGGTTTTCCACAATATCATAATTCAATTTCTCTAAATGGGCTTGATCTAATTGAGGTACTATCCTTTAATTACGAACCATACAGGAAAGTTTTTATTTATTTTTTCATTAAAAATCATGTTTTAAGTTTTATAAATCAAGTTTCCCATTTATGAAAAATTCATTAAAGTCAAAGTTTATGGTGAGTGCTCAAGTATTATGAATTATTGATGAAGAAGCATGTTCAAGTTACCTATGTTATAATCATGTTTTCCAATGAATTGAGCATTTTCAAGCATGGTAAAGTATTTTAAAATGCTCATATGTTCAAGAATGATCTATGATGTATGAAATGGATCTCATGATTTATCGATTTATGATATTTGGCCGACTAAAGGGCCTTTGATTCTTGACTAATCATGATTTAATGGGGATCAATGAATGATAAATATTTATTTAGCCATGAATCTTAATGAATGATGTTATTGATTTATATGAGCCCGATGTGCATGTTTTGGGATCCGTTTCTAGCACCGGCATCCCGGCGTTCCAAGGACTACGCTGGTGTCTCATAACCACATGCCACCATGATTTTATAATGATACATTACAATGATAATGATCCCCTCTTTTCGTGATATCCAAATAATGCGTCTCTTGCCTGGCAAGCCAAGGCGACTACGCCCATTTGAGTGCGATAGTTGGGCATTATGTAAGGCTCTACTATGATGGTGTCGGTTATAACGAGTCCCCCCATTGTTCCGCATGTTTTATTCATTGTTTTGTTTATGTTGTTTGCTTAAGTGGTGGTTTAACAAAGTTTCTCTTATGACTATGATGATGAATGGTTTACAAATAATTTGAAAACCTTGAGTCTTATGTTATCTTATCATTTATGAGCTTTTGTATTTTTAAATGTCCATTTGCTTACCTTGTATACTCGTACATTTCACATGCGGCCGCATACTCTACTTTGTATCATTTTATGATACATGCTCCCATCTTGAATCCAACATCGTCATTAGCACATTCTGAGATTTTAGCATCCCGACTTGTTGATGAGTCCTCATTCCCAGGGACCATTTTATTCAAACATTGATGTTCTTTTGTTTCGGTTTCCGGGTTAGTTGGGGATGTTTGTCCCATCAACCCATCTGATTCGTTAGAGGCTCTTAGACTCATGTAGTACTCTGTTGTTATGTATTTAGTACGTACCGCTTATCATGCTATGCTATGCTATGTTCATACATCGGATATGTTGATATGTTAAGTATTCCATTTTAATGATATGAGATTAGATGAATGTTCATGCCATGGGTAAACTTGGAGTCTCTCGGGGCTCCTTGTCCCGTGTAATGATTCGGGTCACGTTGGAGTCGTGAAAAACTTGGTATCGAGTAATAGGTTTGAAGTTTCCTAGGTTGTATGAAGGGTCAGGTAGAGTCTTTTCATGGGTGTGAAGCACGCCACACTTATGACGAAGAGGCTACGAGGCGTTTAGGAAATGTTCCCTTCTTTCATGATCTATGTCGTGCGATGAAAAGCTTTTCTATCCTTCTAATTGGTGCTAGATGCGGTGCGAGAATCATGGCTCCTCGAAAATAAATGATAGGAGGAATGGAAATAGAGATGGCATGAGGATGGCAGCGGTATTAGGCACCCAGCGAGCCACTTCGGTTAGTGCACTAGGCATCGGAGCCGGTTGCCAGCGCTAAGTTTGCAGCATCTATTCGGATGCTCGCGCAAGCCTTATTTGCTCATGTCAATCAATGGCGGTGCATGTCCCCACAATGGAAATGCAACGGCCGCTTTCCAGTTGGGGACTTTTTGATAATGAACGTAGGAGTTCACGAGGTCAAAAGTAGATGAGGGACCACATGAGTTTATTGGTGTGAAGATCACCTAGGTTATGGGGGGTGAATGGAGTTGAATGTGCGGAAGTTGGCCTTAACATGGAAAAGGAGCCATACATGCTCTGATTCCGAAGCGTGGAAGCCGATGAGAGCGCCGGGCTTGAGCCCGATCATAAGGAGTTCCATGCGGCATTTCTAGATCGTTTCTTCCCTCGGGAGATGAGAGTTGAAAGCTGATAGGAGTCGTGAATGCGAAGTAGGGGAGGATGATGGTACAAGAGTATGATCTCGAGTTCACTCACTTGTTAAAGTATGCCCCCGAGTTGGTGGTTGATCGGAGGCACGGATGAGCCAATTTGTTCATAGTTTGGTGGGATATTTGGACAAAGATTGCAGGACTTCCATGGTTCATCAAGATATGGACTTTCCTTGTATAGTGTACATCCGGATGGAGGAGGATCATGCTAGGGATAGGGAGGCAAAGGGCTCGGAAAGATAGCCGTGGGTTTACTCGTAGTCAGCGGTGGTCTTGCCCTTAGTTTTAACGAGAGGTCACTAGCTCTAGAACCATCATCGACTAGTGTTCCATCCGGACAGCGAAGGCGATCGAGAGGAAGCGAGGGCTCTAGGATCGAGGGCCGGAGGCACGCAGGTAGAGCACACTTCTCCAGTCTACGGAAAGTGCGAAAAGAGTGTGCGGGAGTGCTTGCTCGGCTCGGACATTTGCTATAGGTGTGGTAGATCCCGGCCACATGCACGGCGTCTCCATTTTCCAGATAGGATGATAGAGTGTGTGCACAAACTACAGTCAGAAACAACTGACAAGTTCAGCTCATAAGTAGGCATCTACTAGTGGGGGTGGCCCGGACAACACCAAAACAAATTCTATGCCCTCACCTGCGCTTCGGGGAGAATGAGGGCTTACCGGATGTGGTTACTGAGTATGTTATGAGTGTTTCATCTTGATGGTTATGCTTTGTTAGATGTAGGGGATACCACTGTCTTTTGTGAAACCTTATATTGCTAGTAACTTTGGAGTTAGTCCGAGACTCTGTCAGGACCATTTTTAGTTTCTACCACATTGGTGATTCAACTGTAGCTAGGCGGGTGTATAGAATATGTCCGATCAATATGCATAAAGTCACTTCATACCTTGTAGAGTTAGCATTAGTGACTTTAACATTATTCTTGGCATAGATTGGTTGTATGCGTGTTATGCTTATGTTAATTATAGAACCGTGCGGTGGAGTTCCGTTTTTTTGAATGAGTTAGTCTTAGAGTGGAAGGGTAGTTCGGTGGGTACTTTTGTAGGTCATTTATTTCCTTTCTTAAGGCCAAAAAGATGACTTCTAAAGGTTGTATGTACCATGTTAGTTAGGGTTAAGGATTTTGCGTCCGAGACTCAGGCTATCGGTCCGGTTTCGGTGAGTGCGTGAGTACGAAGTATTCTACGATGATTTACCAACTTCTCGACCTTACGCCTTCATATCTATCCTCATATGAGAATGGCTCAAGCGGAGCTAAAATAGTTGAAGAGGCTGTTGAAGGACACATCGGATAAAGGTTTCATTAGGACAAGCAAGTCATGGGGGTGCACGATCTTGTTGTCAAAAGAAAGGATGGTTCCCTTCGGATGTGTGCATTGACTATCGACAATTGAACAAGGTTACCATCAAGGCAGTATCCTCTACCCGAATTGATGATCTATTTTTACCATCTTGAGTGTCAAATGTTTCTCGAAGATAGATACCGATTCGGGTACCACCCATTCTCGGGATTCGGAAGTGATATCTTGAAGACATCCTTCAGGACATAGTATAGTCATTATGAGTTTGTAATTATGTCTTTTGGACTAGCAAATGCTCCTTCAACTTTTATGGACTTGATGAACGAGTTCAAGCAATATTTGGACATGTTTGTGATTATATTTATTGATGACATCTTGATATACTCTACGGCGAGGAGGAGCATGCCTGCTATTTGAGGGTAATTTTCCACAAACTCTCGAGATTTCCAATTATATGCCAAATTCAGCAAGTGCGGTTTTAGTTGAACTCCATAGCATTTTGGGGGCATGTGGTATCAGTGAGGGCATAAAGGTGGATTCTCGGAAAATAGAAGCGATAAAAATTGGCCTAGGCGGTAGATCCTTCGGATATTCAAAGTTTCTTGGGTTTAGGCGCTGCTATCGGAGAGATTTGTTGAGGTTTCTTTTCTATTGCATCTCCCTTGACCAAATTAGTGACCTAGAGAAGGTGAAATTCCAATGGCAGGAGGCTTGTGCGAGAAAGTTTCCAAGAGTTGAAGACTCGATTTGCCCGGCACCGGTGTTAACTCTATCGGAGGAATGCCGATGGGTTGTGGTGTTTTGTGATGCTTCAAGAATGGGACTTGGGTGTGTGTTGATGGAGCGCGGAAAAGTTATAGCATATGCCTCTAGGTAGTTGAAGGTTCATGAGAATAATTATTCGACCCATGATCTTGAATTGGCGCAGTGATTTTTCACATTGAAGATATGGTGACAGTACTTGTATGGGGTCGTATTGGATGTGTTCACGAACCATAAGAGTTTGCAATATGTGTTTACCCCGGAAAGGACCTCAATTTTTGGCAAGTGAGGTGGTTGGAACTACTCAAGGACTATGATATGATGTCTTTACCATCAGAATTGAGATAATATAGCAGCGGACACACTTGTAGACTCTCTATGGAGAGCTGTTTCTCACGTGGATGAGGAAGAAGGAGGCGAGGTGAAGATGTACATCAACTTGCGAGGTTGGGAGTTAGGTTGAAAAGTTAACATGATCGATGGTGGTTTGTTGTGCGGGAGCAATTCAGTGTCCTTGGTGGCCCGATGTGAAGAGCTAGACAAGATGAGGACCCGAGTTTTGGTAAAATTAAAAGAAGCCTTTCAGAATCAAAGGTAGAGTCTTCTCGAAAGGAAGATAATTGTGCTTCGGTACAAGAAGTCGCCTGTGTTCGGATGTTATTGATTTGGTAGCCGAGATGTTGCATAGGCTCATGGATCTAGGTATTCTATCCATCTCAGTGTCACCAAGATGTCACCCAGTGACTTACGGGAAATCTATTGGTGGAATGGCATGAAGAAGGATATCGCGAGAATTCGTGGCTAAGTTTACGAGCTGTCAACAAGTAAGGTTCAGCATCAAAGATCGGGAGATTGTGCTTCGGGATATCAGGCATTCCTCCTTGGAAGTGGAAGGAATTAATATGGACTTCATCAGAGTTTTACCTCATACTCGTCAATAGTATGACTACATTTGGGTTGTGGTAAACGGAGTTAACTAGCATTCACTCATCTTTTACCAGTCAAGACCAGGAATTCGGCGGAGGATTACGCCAAGCTATATATCAGAAACTGGTCCAGGTGTGGAGTGCCTTATCCATCATTTCGAGACGAGGTACTCAATTTACCTCTCGGTTTTGGAGGTCATTTCAGAAAAGGGCTCGGTACTCGGGTTAAGCTGTTACAACATTTCACCCTTAAACGGATAGTCAAGTGGAGGAGATAATTCGAGACTCTCGAGGACATGTTGAGAGCATGTGTAACTGACTCAAAGCGGTTGGGATGATCACTTGCCCTATTAAAGTTTCGCTACAATAACTATCATTCCGGTATTTAGATGGCACCGTTCAAGGCTCTCTGGGCGGAGATATAGATCGCCCATCGAATGGATTGAGGACGAGGCGGCAATGATAGGTCAGTTCGGGATGTAAGGCCATGGAGAAGGTTCAATTGATAAGGCAGTGAAAACCATTGAGTCGCCAAAAAAAGTCCTATGCCGATATGAGAAGGAAGGTAGGTCGAGGTGAGCGATTAGGTGTTCTGAAGGTATCTCCCGATGAAGGGAGTGATGCGGTTGGGAAAGAAAGAAAACTTAGTCCACAGCTATGTTGGCCCATACCGGATTGTGAGAAGAGTTGGCAAGGTGGAATATGAATTGAGTTACCCTCAAAGTTATCTTTCGTGCATCCCATGTTTGCTGTATCATTTCTTTAAGAAGTGTTTGAGTGATCAACTCTAGTTGTCAGTGGCCAATGTTGGTGTGAAAAATGAAGCCTTAGCTATGAGGAGGTTAGATGCAAATATTGGATCATCAAGTTGAAGGAAGCTAAGGAACAAGGAAGTAACTTTAGTTAAAGTGTTTATGGAGGATTCTACATGTTGAAGGAGCTACATGGGAGGATTTGGTGGATAGGATGCCTAGATACCACATTTTATTTTCTACCGGCTCGATTCCAACTTGAGGTATCGGATTTTTGCCTAAAAACTCTATTTAGTTTCATGTTTAGCTCATGTGTTCAATTTTCTTTTATGTATATGGATTTGTATGTGAATCATGTCAGTTCGGCTATGTGGTTTTATTCGGAGATAGTCATTAAAATCGAGTTTTCGGTTAAATGATCGGTATTTGAGTATAATGATTGCTATCTCTCTTTTGTATGTTTTCCACATTCGAGGATGAATGTTTCCCAAGGAGATATTGTAATATCCCGAATGTGCCTACGATTAGACACGAGATTTAAAATTGGAAGTTGGATGAAATTGAAAAAAATCACAAAGCGGACAACCCAACGGATCATTGGTCAACCAACGACCCATGGGAAGCGGTCGTGGGAAGTTTTGGTCTAGAGTAGTAGAGTAACTGACGGGTGATAGCGACCGTTGTTTGACACAATGAGTCACTGCCATGAGTCGTCAGGTGAGAAGCTGGGTTTCGGTATTAGGAAGTAATGGGTCATCCCATGACTGTCGTGAAAATTAATAGGTCGTGGTTACTATTCATGGGATGGGATATCAATGTATTTCCGAGTCTATATAACGAAGGCAACCATGACTCATTGGAGAGATGTAGCAGTCGTGGTGAGGCTCGTTGGAAGGATCAGTGCAGGATGGAAGGAGGAAGCAATGGGCGATGTAATGACCCATTTAATACGAAAGGGCGACTCGTCTGTCGAGTAAATAGGGCAGATATGGATCGGGAGTTTTGGCCGGTATAAACGACGGATGGATACATGGTCGTGGTATCCTCCAATGATCCATTAGTCCGTCAGTTAGTTCGCCGGTATAGATTTTTAGGAGTTTTTATTAAGGGCATTTTCATCATTTCTATACTCTAAGGTCCTAAACTGTATGCGTTTTAGTTATTTTAATGAATGTATTAAAATAGGTTAAGCCCTTCTAACCTATTCACAACATTAAGATAGGTTAAGCCCTTCTAACCTATTCACAACCCATGCATGCATAGTTATAAAATTGAGAAGGTGAACATTTATGAGCTTTTATGTATTTTTTAAATGTAGTTTTACTTACCTTGCTTATGCTGGTATATTTACATGCGGCAAACTCTATGCTGTATCGTTTTATGATACTTGCTCCGTCTTCGAGATCCGGCATTGTCATTAGCCTGTTAGGAGTTTAGCGTCGGCTTGTTGGTAGATCCTCATTCCCCGAGGACCATTTGATTCGAGCATTGATGTTCTTTTCATTTCGGTTCTTTGGATTAGTTAGGGATGTTGTCCCATCAACCCATCTGATAGTTAGAGGCTTTCGGACTACATGCTGTCTCCCATGTTATGTATTTAGTCCGCACCGCTTATGATGCTATGCTATTCTACGTTCATGCTTCAGATATGTTGATATGTTAAGTATTCCATTTTAATGATATGAAGTTAGATGAATGTTCATGCCATGGAAGTCGACTTGGAGTCTCGTGGCTCCTTGTCCCGTGTTACGATTCGGATCTACGTTCGGGTCGTGACATATATTTATTTTTGCAAAATTTACAATTGTATGTTTAATTTAAAAATTTTTGAATTGTGGGATTTGAAATTTTGAATTGTATGTATTTTTTGGCCAAATTGTTTTAATTTTGCCCGGTTTTTCTTAATTCATGGTGGCCCCTTTCATTGTGATAAGATCACCCACATTGAAGAATATATGTGTACTAATTGTAAACTATTGATAAATTATTTATTATCTCTTTTTATTTTTTTGATAAATATGAGACCATTTTATCTATTGCATATGATATAATATAAAAGTTTTTATAGAGATTGATGGGGAGTTAGAAAATTACTATTTTAAAATTATTTGGGCTATAAAGAAAATATAGAATTGCACCTGTGATGGTAGAACTCTATATAATTAAATACATTAGGTAAGGTTTATAAGTGTTGGGACCAATACTCCGGTTCAAATATTTTTAAATTTATTGGTAAATTATTATTATGTAATTATAAATAAATTTACTCATAGTGTTCTACAAGCATCAATTGTTTATAATCATTAAAAATTATAATCAACCTTATTGCATGTATTTAAAATAATAAAATATTTTATTTTTTTAAATGTTTTCTTTTTTTGTTATATATAATTTATTAAATCCAAAAATAGATGGGTGAAAACATCATACATTATGGTAGCTAGGTTATAAAAAAACAACTCTATATAATTGTGCAAAAAAATATAAAAATACATAATGTATGTTCTAAATATTGAAAGAGACTCTTATTAGACTATATAGCACTAAAGTCTCACCTCCATCACCCTATCATCATACTATATTTCCAAATTAAAAATTTAAAAAAAGAATAAGATAATTACTTCAAATATAATTGTGTACTAAAAAATATAAAAATACATTCTAATAAAAATGAAGAAAAAGAAAACATTAAATTTAAATAAAGATAACAACTTTATAAAATTGAGAGACAATAATACTCTTTAACATAATATTGATTTAAATATAATTGTGCACAAAATTATAAAAATACATAATGTATATTATAAATCTTGAAAGAAGCTCTTACTAGGCTATATAATACTAAGTCTCACTTCCATCATCCTTTGATGATACTATATTCCCCAATCAATTAGAATTATTGAAAATGAAATTAAAAAGGCGCTTGCACTAATGAATTTAGGTGTAGAGGTAGTTCCTATAATATACATGGAGTGTATGTGAACCACGAGCTTTGTAGATGGTACTCTTCTTAGTTCACAACGCGGGGCTCATGGGTCGAGTCATTATGGCATGACACCATACCTTTTGGTTCTTGTATATGAGGCCCATACGTTTCAGGCGATGCTTGAAATTTTCTTCGTTTCACACCCACCTCATGAACAGCGTCATGGAGTACCTATGATCGGATTTTATTAGATTGTTTGGGTAGGTAGGATATAGTATGATTGCTCTCTTGTGATGGCCATGATTGAGCGATGGGCCTTTGAGACGCATTGCTTCCACCTACGGGTCGGAGAGGTTACCCATTATCTTGCGGGATGTGCAGGTCTTCTTTAGTTTGCACATCGGCGGCAGTCACAATGTACGTAGAATCACAGCAACGATCATTACCTTGGCGTAGTTTGCTGCATAGGCGACGGGGTGTCTTGGTAGGAGTTGAGTATATTGTTGGCGGTAGTCGGGTTAATATACATGCCATCGGCCAGTACCTTCAAGAAGCGGTAGTGAGAGAGCCATTGGAGATGCTCTCCGGAGTTGAGAGGTTGCGAAGATAGCACGAGTATATGCTTGATATTAGGGGGAATCTTATTCCCGAACACGTCGAGGAACGTCCGAGCTTATGGTGCCTACCATTTTTAGAGAGAACATCCGGGGATATAGGGACCTACGGTTTAGGGTAAAAACGCTTGATCTTAGCATATTTATATAGGTCTACGTATCGATCATCTATAGAAAGAATGACCGACGTTTAAAGATTTCTTCCTCTCCCTTCTGGTAACATAATATTTTGATACATTTAATTATGTAAAACATACTAAGTTTAAGATGAATTAAATTATTATTTTTTCACGTTAATGTATGTATTGGAAGAGGATCTTGCCTCTGCAGCTGTACCTATTAGGCAGCCCAGAGAGGATGACAGTATCCTTACCATACGTAGCCATTGGGCGCGAGGGGCTGATCGGGACGATGAGTCACATCATCTTTGTCATCGATTAAAGATCAACTCGTGGCATGTGAGAGAATCGGAGTAAACTTTATATTTCATTTTATGTACACTCAAATATTTAATGTTTTGTTTGGCTTATTAGAATTTATTTATTTTATTTAAAATAATTTATGTGGACACCCTACCGCTGAGGTCATGCATACTTGCCCCCATGTTGCACGGTTGACCAACTATTATGGGCAACCATGGTGCCCGCGGTTTAGCAGAATGGTTAGGCACCCACGTGCACGTCAGTGATGAGGCGGTTTAGGTGATCCTAGCACAAACCAACATTCCCCACTTGGACACTGCTCACTATGAGCATGATGAGCGTAGGAGACTTGCCCAGCCTTTTTTAGAAGTTGGATGCTTAATTCGATGATTGGGAATACTTAGGAAGGATAGGAGTTGAGGCGGTTGATGGGGTTCCCAGTGAGTACGGTGAGTAGTTCTAGTGTTATGGACGATTGTTGATAGGCAACAGCCACATACGTGTTATTGGAGGCCCAAGATTCACTCATTCGGCGTATTACTGCTTGGTGGCGATGTCGAAGGACTTCACGGCACACCAAATTAGTATGAGTGGCAACAACATGATGCCTTTGCACCATATCGCCAAATGTTAGTCCGAGTTGTTATGGAGATATTGCATGAGACTCGGACGACGAGACAAGTGGAGCAACTTGACATTTTGGGAGATTCCTTATATGAATATCCATTGTGGTCGAAGTAGAGGAAGGGGATGAGGACGGGGCCGATGGCGATGCCTAAGGGCGTGGACATGGCGATACCCCGGGGAGACGGAGATTGTGGCGGCGTAGAGGAGGGCGGATATTGTGGAAGGTATAGCTGGGGAATTAGAGGACATATTTCCCCCCTCCCCCTGCGAGAGGTAAAGATAGAGGTAGAGGCCGCATATATTCGTGACCAATCACCGACTTTACCATGATATTTCGTCGGTTTGTTGATCCATCACCCTCACGGCTCCAACATATCCCATCTCGTGATGCAAATTCATACCTTGCTGGGATCCACGAGAATATGGATTAGGATTTTATTTCTGTGAAGATAGGTGACGAGCCTATTTGAGATGTGGAGGAGGTAGACTTTTGACTTATAAGCGTGCAATATGCATTAGAGATTATGTAGAAGATATGTCGATTATATTACTTTTAATAATTCATAAATTATTTACTATTTTTCTATTTAAATAACTCAATAACTTTTTTTAAATTCATTCGTCGGGGTCTCCATCCGTGGACCTACACCTTGACACGCCACGGAGGATCCCGCTCATCCATTGCATGAGGTTAATATATTATTTTAATAATTCATAAATTATTTACTATTTTTTTATTTAAGCTGAATAACTTTTATTTTTTTTATTCGTCGCCAAGGCCTCCATCCACCATGGACCCTACCTACCAGCCTACCACGAAGGATCCCGCTCAGTCATTACATAAGGTTAGTATTATTTTTAATAATTCATAAATTATTTACTATTTTTATTTAATTAACTCCAGTATCTTTTTTAATTCGGTTGTCGGGGCCTCCATCCACTGTGGACCCTACCTACCAAGCTACCACGGAGGATCAGCTCGATCATTCCATGAGGTTAGTATTATTTTTAGTAATTCATAAATTACTAACTATTTTTATTTAATTAACTCACTAACTTTTATTATTTTTAGATTTATTCGTCGGGCCTCCTTCCACCGTGGACCCTGCACGCGAGACCACCACAAGAATCTCTCGGCCATTGCATGAGTTTATTATTATTTTTAATAATTCATAAATTATTTACTATCTTTTATTTAATTAACTCACTAACTTTTATTATTATTTTAGATTCATTCGTCATGGCCTCCATCACAACGGACCCTATCTACGAGACTATCACGGAGGATCACCTTTCAGCCATTGGATGAATCATCTCGATATCCTCTCTAGAAAATGAGTTCATTACGTCGAAGGATGATACGCCTCTAACAGGGAAGAGAAGAAGGTTGTTAGATGCTTAGGAAGAAGAATGATAGTAACATAGGGCCTCCTCTAGTAAGAGGAGGAGAGACGGGGATGACGAAGAGGGGCGAGAATAGGCATCATATAGGTTTTAGGCCGAAAGGTGTTCTACGTCATACCAGGGTTATTGAACTCATTAATATTGTTTATACTTTATATGTTGTTATTTTTATTCTTTTTTGGCAGAGAATTTGTATATTAACATTTATTTTCGCAATGCATAGAGTAAATATTTTTAAAGCAAAACAATAGCATTCATTATAATAAAATTCTATTATAACATTAGTGTAAACAACATGAAAATCGGCTCCTACAAATACTACCACCATGGGATGTATTTTTTTCACTTTGAATGATACGGCATCACGATCATGTAAGGGACAATTGCGTTTATCATGACCTTTTTGTTTGCACATAGAGAACTGCGAAGAGTGTACTTATTGAAATGTCCATTTCATTAGGTATGCGGGATTGTGTGTAGTATTTCATAAAAATCTTTTGTTTGCTATCATAGCAAAAGGACTTGTAGGCCAATACACCTCATCACCTAAGTGGATTTAGCGTAGAAGTATATTTTTTATAGTTACGCACATTGGATTCTTGTACAATATAATCCACTCTCGATACCCAATTGTAATACCCCAGCAAAAAACTCTAAAAATCGGACAGGAGTTTAAAAACGGGGAAAATAGAATTTTACGCACCGGTCTAAGACGAGTTGTCGATGACCGTACGTACCACGAGTTGTTAAGTGACTTATGAGGTAGGAAGGAGTTGGATAAGATTTTTGGCTTAAGAGTGGCCCCGCCACGCCCACACGGAGCGTATTTGGAACACAATTGTCTACTAGGATACGGGCGGCTTAAGCGGTCTGTGCACTCTGAGTCTGAGCTTACTCTCAAAAATTAAGAAAACGGCGGGCTATGTCTCGGCGCAAATACAACCTCCGGCCTACAAGGCCTTATTACCATACAGCACAAAAGGAAAATAGCTAACCAGAAACATACAATAATAGGGAATCCTATGCGAACCAACAAGACCACCATAATATCTAGTTATGGCTGTAAAGTAAATTGGTGCTAAACTAAGCTATGGCGAGACAAAATCGTTAGCGACGGCTAAACAAGGCTCCACATGACTAATATGTAAACAAAAACACATATGTGCCCAACACGGCCACCAACAACTAACCACGGGGAATAAAAACAGCACCCAAGCCTCACAGGGTAACATGATGATCGGGACGGGGCCAGAGCTGCCCAAGCTTTGCATATCAAATGAGTAAACCTTCTATCTACAAGTTTCGGAAAGGAGCCGATACTTTTGAAAATCACAGTGAAGGCTAAGAGGGACTGACTCCTCGTCTATCCACACACGCGAGGCAAGTAATGCGAGCGCCCCAAGGACGGAGCGTCGGTACAATATGTATCAAATGTAAGCTGATAACTTGGCGAATAGATATAACTTAAAAATAAGAAATTTTGAAAATGGCGAGTGAAAGATATGAAATATAACTGAATACTTACCTTCTTGCCACCTAGTCTATCAATAAATAATGCAAACAAGAACCTTACTTGGCCCCCATAAGCCGAAAGGTACAACAACCTGAGAATAACCCACTCGAATTTACATAAGCCACAGTAGGTACAATTCAATCTATATACCTATCCACGATCATGATGAGTGTTCTAATAAATAGCCTTCTTACACAGTCCTAGGGTGCACTTAGTGACCGCTCAGCCCTTGATATGTAGTTGTGTCTAAGTCAGGTGGACTCTGGCATGCATTGCCCGAGTGCAAGACTCGATGGGGTGTGATGATATGGCATAAAAAGTAGTCCGAGCGCATGGAATGGACCATATGAGGACCTCAAACCTCATCTTCTCCCCTTACGGAAGACATACGCTCCTCGAAGCAACGTCATCTAGCCCCTCGCGAAATCGTCGGCCTTGCTTTGTAACCACGGGAGTTGGTTATGGAGGATATACGAGAACTCAATCCCAACTAGATATATAATACTAGTCCCAACTAATAACAATAGCTAATCATAATAAATATACCTATGGTATTCGCTTACTAGGATTCAAGGCGAGTTATGATACTAAAGAAACTAACTGGCAGAAGAGATTCGCAGCAACGTACGGATTGATGATTTACGCGCAGCGCGGCGAGTATCGGATTCGTATTCAGCTAACATTTTCTCGATTAAATCGTACTGCGGGAAAGGAAACTAGTTCGTTACTAAATTCGGCAAAAACAATAACTTTATATATAAATATTAACTATATTTCAACTTAACGGAACACGGTCGAAAATGCATAATTTCTCGAAAGTCGGAAAGAAGATACTTACTTGAAGCACATGATCTATAGAAACAAATTTGGAGCAATTCCAACAGCAGCTCTCGGTGGGGTTACGTCTGTTTAAAGGCGAATTTAAATGAAAATAACTTTGTAGTAACGCTCCACCAACGGCCTTAAACATCGATACAGAAGTTAATTTGAACTTGAATTTGTTTCGTAGCATAAAAAGGGCAAAAATTTCTTGATTTCTTCATGCTCTCTTATCTCAGGCCATATATGAACTTTTGAAATGAATGAAATGAAATAAGGGACTTTATATATATAGAAATTCGGTGGACGGGGCGCCCGCGCCTCTCAACGCCAAAGTAGCCGGCGCCTCACTCTCTCAAGAGCCAAAGTGCCGGCGCCTCGCGCCTCTCAAAAATCACGAAAGTGCGCGCTGCGCCTCTCAAGGCGCAGTGGCTGACATGCCCGTGACCATGTTTGGCCACAACTCAGCTCAGGCTGCAGCTTCTCTACACCGCGTGTACTCTCACTTTTTGTCTCAAATACACGCGTACGCTTACTAATCTCTAACTTCTACGGGGTGTAATACTAACCACACGAGATGGCCATCACTTGAGGTTAGAGCAACAAGCCGTTGGGTCATTCGTGGTTAGGAGATTGATAAGAAGGTGAAACTTTGGGCAGTGCACATCACAACTCGGTCACCACGAGTCATTGGGCACACCACAAGTCATGGTGTCCTACCGTGTTGACCAGGAGTTGATAGGTTTCAGTGTTGACGACGAAAGGTAGACCGCAAGTCGTGGTCCTTGGCGACAAGTCGTCTAGTCCCTCTTTGAGGGTGGCGGTGTGTTTTTCCCTCTGATATTTATTAAGGGCTTTTCCATAATTGCAGGTGTTCCTAAGTCTAAACTACATCGTTTAAACCGAATAGTATGTTTTAAGGAAGGTTAAGTCATTCTAAGCCTATTCTAATTCATGCATACAAGCTTATAGGTTTAAGAGGTGATCAAGCCTAGTCTCTTCAAAGTTCTTCTTCAATTCTCATTGGGAAATCAAGAAAGTTGTGAAATCATATTTTCTTCAGGTATGTAAGACTATGAATAGGTGCAATAGTCCACACCATAAGATCCTCTCTTAATTCATGAAAATTCTAATTGATGAATCTATGGGGTTTTTATCCAATGTGTAAATTTCCTAAATATCAATCATGGATAAGATCTAAGAATGTTTCCAATGTTGAATTATGATTAATGGGCAGGTTTTATAATATTTTAAATTATAAATTATGTTTTCAAATTTTCTAAATTATGATGCCTATCAAAAGTTGAGATCTATGAAGTATGTGTACAAGCATGATGAGAGGTTTATGAAGAAAGTATGATTTCGAAATACCCATGTTTATGTTCATGTTTTCATATGATTAAGTCTATGTAAAGCATGTTTAAGTATTGAGCAAGCCCATATGATCAAGCATGTTTTATGATTCATGTTAATTAGTTTACCATAATTTTGAGTCTAGACTCAATTATAATCGGCATGTGGTGTGGTTTGAGCCAAGGCTCCTCATGTATTGATTTGGTTATGTAAGGTATGTTATGAGTCGGCTTCGTAGAGAAGACGAGTTAGCTTCATTGAAAAATGATAGAGAGCATATGCATGTTTTTAGGAGTAGTGTCTGGCAAGGTAGGATAAGAAGTCGGTCAACCTATGCCTCAGAACTTCGCGCCAATGTCGGTATGCTCAGATTATTTGGGACCTCCCTTGTGAGCTTCCCTTCCCCAAGGGGCCTCGAGCTTAATATCGATATTATGGTAGCGTCCTTAGCCTAGAAAGGCTTTGGAAGACTCTACCCACTTGAGTGTAATAGTCGTGACCCACGTAACCTTTATCGTGGTAATGTCGATTATACGACGAGTCTTCCATTATTCCTTATGATTTAAGTTATGCAGGTTCATTAGTCATGATATTATGTTTTCAACAAGTTTGAACCACTATTTAGTTTTACTTATGATTATCCGTTTTAATATATGGGTCATTTGATTTAGTTATGATATTCAGTTATGTTCAAGTCATGATTTCAGAAAATAGCATGCAAGCCTACACCTAGAATCTTATCTTGATTATGTTTTATAATGTGCATGATTTATGATTTTACTCGGCAATTTTACTTACCTTGCATACTCGGTACATTTCGCGTCTTGACCGCGCCTCTAGTTGTATCGTTTTATGATACAAGCGTCTGGCTTCGGTCAGCACCGTCGGATTTTCAAAATTTGCATTCTCGGTCTCGGTTGGTGAGTCCTCATCTTTCGAGGCCCTTCTTTCGATTGCATATTTCTATTATAGTTTTCATACTTTAGTAGTTAGTTTGGGTTTTTGTCCCTAATCGTCTAGTCGGTATTAAGGCTTTTCGAGACATGTTTGTATTCAGCTTTAGACTTATGTATGTATTCATATGTTATGTTATGTTATGTTCAGATTTCCGCTATGTTTATTATGCTGATTTTCCATTTTATTTCAATGAGTTAGATGTTATGTTAATGCAATGGGTCGACTTGGAGTCTCTCGGGTTCTTTGTCCAGTGTCTTTATCAGGAGCTATTTCGGGTCGTGAAAAACTTGGTAACAAAGCATTAGGTTTGAGAAGTGTCTACGGTTTAAAGCCGCGCTAAATGATCTTTTTCATGGGTGTGAAGTAGGCCACATTTCGCGAAGAGGCTACAAAATATTTAGGAAATGTTTCATTTTTCATGATCTATGTTGTGTGGTGAAGTGTCTACCACATCCTCCTAACTCGTGCTATATGCGTTTGCAGAATCATGCCTCCTCCTTAGAGTTAATGGAAGAAGAAATGGAAATGGGAATGGCAATGGGGACGGACACATTAGGTCCCACCAGTCCATGATGAGCATGTGCATTTAGTTGCCCATGCGAGGATTCGAGGCGGCCATTCGAGATGTTAGCTCGATCCTTGACCGCCCTAGGTCAATCGGCGAGCGTAAACGCATGTCCCTGTGGGGTGCGGCGGCTACAAGAGTTAGAGACTTTACGGATGAACCCTTTGAAGTTCCTTAGGTCAAAGGTGGATGAGGATCCACATGAGTTCATTGAGGAGGTTATGAAGACACTCAGTTATGGGGGGCGGGAGGAGTGCGTCGATTTATCCTCGTACCGATTGAAGTGGAGTTACTACATTTAGTACAAGCAATGGAAGAATAGTAGGAAGTTGGAGAAGGTCTATCGGTTGGGATTAGTTTCATGTTGCTTTTGGATTGGTTCTTCCTGAGGAGATGATGGAGATCAAACGGCCGAGTTAATGAATCTAAAGCAAGGGAAGATTATTCGGGGAGAATTCGCAGGTTCACTCAAATCTTTGTCAAGTATGCTTTGAGATGGTGACGGATTAGAGGCACAGTGAGCAAGTTTGTACATGGGATAGCAGACTACTTGGTCGGGGATTGCTTAGATTGTGATGCTTCTTCAAGGCATTGGCTTTCCTCGGATAGTCATGTACGCCTAGCAGATGGAGCGAGTGCGGATGAGTAAGAGAGAGAGAGAGAGGCCCGAGGAAGGCCGGGAGTGATAGTTGCAGATCTCCCAGGAAGAGACCTAGTGGGCACCATCGGTAGTCCCACCGGTGACCTTGACCACAAGCGCCTTCGGCTATGGTCACGCCCGCTCACAGATCCAAGCGCGATCGGAGGATGAGCATCGAGGCTCGAGAGGTCAGTGCGGGCAGTGAATGTCGGCCCTCCCGAGTGTAGCGAGATATTGTTAGGCTGCGGTTCGAGTGTTTGGCCCGGGTGGCAGTCTTGCCCGGAGTGCGGGAAGCCGGACATATGTAGGGTGCCTAGCTTCGAAGGGTCATTAAGGGCTGAGGCCTAGCCTCCGGTCGGTAGCTCATTGTAGCATGTGACCATCAAGGGGCATCTACTAGTACGGGTGGTGATCAGCGTCAAAATAGATTTCTATGCCCTAGCATCGTCGGGAGCAAGAGTCTCCCCGAGATATAGTCAACGCGATATGTTACGAGTATTCCACCTTAATGTATATATTGTTAGATCTAGGGTTTTATGCTTTTGTGATGCCCGATGTTCCTAGTAGTTTCGGGGTCGAGTCCTAAATCCCTGTCGGAACCCTTTGTTGTCTCACTCCAATTTGTGATTCGATTATAGCTAGGCGGGTGTATAGAAATTACCCTATCACAGTTCTTTAGAAAGTCACCTCAACAGATTTAGTAGTGTTAGCCATGGCCAATTTTGATGTTATCCTCGTCATGGATTGGTTATATGCATGTTACACCTTAGACAATTCTAGAACCCATGTAGTAGAGTTCATATTTTCGGGTGAGCTAGTCCTAGCAAGGAAGGAGTAGTTCATTGTGCACAGCCAAGTCGCTTTGTTTTCACCTTGCTTAAGGCCAGAAGATGATTTCTAAGGGTTGCGTGTGCCATCTAGTTAGGGTTAAGGATGCCATACGAGACCCCAGAGGCTTCTCATTCAACTCCGGTGGTATGTGAGTATTCGAAAGTATTCCCCGAGATGATTTACCGAAAATTCCCTCCAGAATGGAAGATCAATTTTGGTATTGAACTATTACGACCTGACGTATATCTATATTTCATACAAAATGGCTCGGCTGAACTAAAGTTGAAGGAGTAGTTGAAAGTTTTGTTAGACAAGGGATTCATCATACCTAGCAAATCCCCATAGGGTGCACCGATTCTCTTTGTCACGCACCCAAGAAAGATGGTTCTCTTCGCCCATGTGCATTGATTATCGTCCTTGGTTGTGTGCACGTACGGCATGGTAAAGTTATAGCCTATGCTCGGGCGGTGAAAGTCATGAAAAGAATTATCCAACTCATGATCTCGGGTGGCGCGTGTGTTTGCCTTGAAGATTTGGAGACACTATTTGTACGAGGTCCATGCAAATGTGTTTATGGACCACAAGAGCCTATAGTACGTGTTTTACACCGAAGGATCTAAATCTACATCAAAGAACGTGGTTGGAGCTATTCAAAGATTATGATATGAGTGTCCTTTAATATTTGGGTAAGGCTAATGGGGTAGCGGATGCTCTTAGCAGGCTTTTTTATGTGTCCCATATAGATAAGGAGAGGAAGGGTTAGTGAAGGATGTACATTGGCTTGCACGGTTTGGTGTTTATGCAGTTTTACTCAACCGATCTTGGAGTTATTGTTTAGAATGGATCGAATCATCTTTGGTGGCTGATGTTAAATCTAGACAAGATGAGGAACCCATTTTGGTAAATTAAAGGAATAAGTTCAAAATCAGAAGGTTGAGTCTTCTTCAAAGGGGAGATGTAGTGTGCTTTGTTATCAAAGTCACTAGTGTGTTTGGTGTTGAAAATTTGAGAGATCGGATGTTGCACGAGACTCATGGTTCCAGATCTCTATTCATCCGGGTGCCACCAAGAGATGTTCCTGACCTACGGGAAGTCTATTAGTGGAATGGCATGAAGAAGGACATAGCAAAATTTATGGCTAAGTGTACGAGATTGTCAACGGTGAAGGTTGAGCATCAAAGACTTGGAGGTATGCTTCAAGATATTAGTATCCCTACTTGGAAGTGGGAGGAGATCAATATGGACTTCATTATAGGTTTGCCTCAAATGCTCATCGATAGTGTAACTCTATTTGAGTGATTGTAGAGAGGGACTAAGGCGGCTCATTTCTTACGAGTCAAAACCCGCGGTCGGTGGAGGATTATGCTAAGTTGTACATTCGATAGCTAGTTCGGTTGCACAGGTTCCCTTGTCCATTCATATCAAATAGAGGTACTTTCGGTTTACCTTCCGATTTTAGGAATTGTTTCATAAGGACTTGGTACTCAAGTTAAGCAGCGCGACATTTCACCATGGGAGGAGCGGATAATCGGGATGAGCGAACCATTCATACCCTTGAGGATATGTTGAGCGTTTGTGATTGATTTCAAGGGTAGTTGGGATCATTTGCCTCTCATTGAGTTTGTATATAACAACGGCTACCATTCCGGCGTCGAGATGGCTTCGTTTGAGGCTCTCTATGAGCGGAGATGTAGATCGCCCTATTGGTTGGTTTGAAGTTAGTGAAGGCTGTGGTGATAGGTCTAGCTTTAGTCTATGAGGCTATGGGAGAAAGTTCGGGTGCCTAAAGGGACGAGTTAAAACAACTCGGAAGTCACCAAAGTCCTATGCCGATGTAAGGGGGAGGGATCTTGAGTTTGAGGTTGATGATTGGGTGTTTTGAAGAGTATCCCCCATGAAAGGAGTGATGAGATTTGGGAAGAAAGGGAAACTCGAGTCCACTGTTATGTTGGCTTATCTTAGGATCGTGAAATGGGTTGGCAAGGTAGCATATGAGTTGAGTTGTCCTCAAAAATTAGCATCGGTTATCCAGTTTTCATGTATTGCTTTTAAAGAAGTGTTTGGGTGATCCATTTCAGGTTATTCCGGTGGGCAGTGTCGGTGTGAAAGATAGCCTTAATTATGAGGAGGTTCCGGTGGAAACATGATCGTCGGGTTTGTAGTTAAGGAACAAGGAAGTAGCCTCGGTCAAGGTTTTATGGAGGATCAGTATATTGAGGAAGCTACATGGGAAGCCGAAGCAAATATGACTAAATACCCGCATCTATTCTCTTGAGCTCGGTTTAGCTTGAAGTATCGGTTTCCTCCTTAATTACTCTATTCGGTTTCATGTTCGGCTCATGTGCCCCGGTTTCTTTCATGTCAACGAATGTATATGTGATTCGAGAATTGATTGAGTCATGTAGCTCAAGTGGAGTCGAGTCACTCGTCGGTTTCCCAGCATGTATGTTCGGTATTTGAGTATGATTGCATTTCTCTACTTTGGTATGTTTTCCCATATTCGAGATATGAATGTTCCCAAGAGGAGATATTGTAATACCACTGAAAACCCTAACATGAGACTCGGGAGTTGAAACGGAACGAAATTTTACGCACCGGGTCAAAGATGAGTCATCCGATTGACCACAGTGTAGTACCCGTGAGTCGTTAAGTATTTCGTGAGGTAGGAAGAGTTAGCTAAGATTTTTGGAGCTTACGGGGTGACCACTAGATAAGCACAGCTCGTTCTCGAGCAACGAGCCATTGGGTCACTCGTGGTTAGGAGATTGGTATGAAGGTGAAATTTTGGGTAGTCCACACGACTCGATCTGCAGTCGTTAGGCACACCACGAGTCATGTTGTCCCTTGTGGTGATTAAGGTTGATAGGTTTCGATCTTGCTTGATGAAAGCGGACCACGAGTGGGTCAGTCCGTAACAGCGAGTCATCCGGTCCCTCGTGGGGATTGGCGAGTGTGTTTTTCCCTACAAATTTATTAAGGGTTTATTATATTCCCATGTTCCTGAGGCCTAAACTACGCCGTTTTAAGCTCAGAATAGTAGGTTAAGTCATTCTAAGCCTATTCTAATTCATGCAGGCAAGCTTAGGGTTTAAGAGGTGATCAAGCTAGTCTCTTCAAATTTCTTCTTCAATTCTCATTGGGCAATCAAGGATTGTGAAATCGAGATCTCTTCGGAGTATATAAGGTTATGAATGGGTGCAATAGTCACCCCATGCCTAATCCTCTCTCAATTCATGAAAATTCTAATTGATGAATCTATGGGATTTTTACCCAATGTGTGAATCTCTAACGCTATCAATCATGGTATGAACTAAACATGTTTACAATGTTGAATTATGATCAATGGGTAGAGTTTACGGTGTTTTAAATTATAAATTATGTCTTTTCAAGTTTTTCTAAATTATGATGCCCCTCCATGAAAGTCCATGAAAGTTGAGATCTATGAAGTATGTGTACAAGCATGATGAGAGGTTTATGAAAAAGTACGATTTCAGAATACCCATGTTTATGTTCATATTTTCATATGATCAAGTCCACCCCTACTATACCCACTAGCAAACTACAAGCTAGCGCGCAACGGCGAAAATTTGTTGCTTGCTTTGCTTCTGAACAAATCTCTCTTTCGCCTATCCTCCTTGTCTCATTTTATTGATTAGCTTCTTCCTTCAAGCAAAGCTACGGTCTAACGACCGCCTTGTTGTATTTGCATTTGCTTGATCTTATAGTCACGCATTTTTCGGATAGTCGGGACTCGATGTTGATTTTCGATTTAAATGTCGGCTCCCGGAGTTTAAATTGGCCCATCTAATTAGTTCAACTATCACTGCTAGAAACCCCAGCTATTGTTTTGGCTTACTCCTAGTCTGCCTCTCTCACACTCCCAAAGCCAATTTTGCTTTCTTCTTTCATTTTCCTTTCACTGCATCTTTCTTTCTATCCATAGGCCGGCTTCACACGGATAGATCTTTCTTAGGGGTGTCAAGCATGTTTAAGTATTGGGTAAGCCCATATGATCAAGTATGTTTTATGATTTCATGTTAATTAGCTTACCACATGGTTTTGGAGTCTAGAATCCCAATTATGTTTAGCTTGTGATATGGTTTGAGCCAAGGCTCCTCATGTATTGATTTTAGATTTAAGTATGTGTGTTATGAGTTAGCTTTGACACTAGATGGCGGTCGGCTTCTTTGAAAAATGATAGAGAGCATATGCTTATTTTGGGAGCTAGTGTCTAGCACTAAGTAGGCTAAAGGTCATTCAACCCTATGTTGGAACTACGCGCCAATGTAGGTATGTTAATATTATTTGGGACCTCCTTGTGAGTTTCCCCTTGCCCGAGGGCCTTAAGCTTCTGCCGATATCATGGTAGCATCCTTAACCACGGTAAGGCTTTGGGCGTCTCTACCCACTTGAGTGTAATAGTCGGGACCACGTGGCTCTATCGTGGCCAATGTCGGTTATACGATGAGTGTTCCATTGTTCCTCAAGATTTTGATTATGCATGTTCATCGATCATGATATTATGTTTTAAACAAGTTGTGCTTGTTCGGTTTACTTATGATTATTAGTTTTCGAGCGTTGTGTCATTCGATCATGTTATGATATTCGGTTATGTTCGAATCATGATTTTAGAAAATAACATGCAAGTCCTACTCTCAGAGTCTTATCTTTATTATGTTTTATAATGCGCATGATTTATGATTTTGCTTCTTTCGGTTTTACTTACCTTGCATACTCGGTACATTCCACGTCTTGACCATACTCTATGTTATCATTTTTATGATATAGGCTTTGATATTAGGCTCGGTCTACGCCGCTAGTTAGATTTTCAGAATTTGCATTCCTTAGTCTCAGTTGGTGAGTCCTCATCTTTCGAGGGCCTTCTTATTAGTTATATTTCGTATTTCCGGTTTGGACTTTAGTGAGTTAGTTGGGGTATTGTCCCATCAACTCACTCGATGAAGGCTTTTTCGGACATAGTTTGTATTCGGCTTCGAGACTTATGTATGTATTCAGATGTTATGTTATGTTCAGGCTTCCGCTATGTTAATTATGTTGATCTTCCATTTTATTTGAATGAGTTAGATGTTATGTTCATGCCATGGGTCAACTTATAGCCTCTCGGGGTTCTTTGTCCATGTCTTGATCAGGGCCTATGTTGAATCATTGGCACCAATGCTATAGTGTGATGGCATGAGAACGGGAATGTGATATGATTTCCATTTACCACATTGACATATTCCTTGGGACACATTTACAATGTGCATAATACCACCACGATCATAGTGCGTATTATTCACCTTAAGATATTGTCTCTTCTTGATGATAGTTGATGAGGAATTAACAGCGTTCTTCCTTTAAACGGTTAGCCTCAAAGAGATTGAATAGATTTGGCATCCATGTTTGATTTTACGATATCAAATGCGGCATAAGCCGATCTTGTCACAACCGCTCCCACAACCAGCACATGAAATCGGTTGCACCATTGCGACCTTCAAATGAGCCCTTCTTGACTTCAACATGCCATTAAATGACTCGGAGCTATTCGTTATCATCATGATCCATCACTACCACCATCCTTGTGTAATGTATATCTCAAAGATCTATCTTCGTGTGATCGGCTTTCTCGCTAGTCTATTTGATTAAGTTTGCATTTTCAAGAAACTTCTTCTCCTAGTGTTATTTTGCGGCTTCCCATAGCCAGGTTTTTCAAATGAACATTTTTGAAAGCTCTCTGATAGTTAGATTTCAAATGCCTTGAACAACCAAGCGGTGGTAGGCAAATGGGGCCTGCCAATTCGTCTTATATACACACTCTCAAGTATGCCATGATGCCCGTCCGATATTAATGTTACGCCTCTATGACCCTTGAAAACATGTAGGTGCAAATGCTCCAAAAATATACCCCGTATCTCTATGCTCTCATTGCAACAATTACGAAATGCCAAAGGGATATATCGACCCATTACGATCCATTGCGATTGGAATCAACATCTTTATATCCTATTTTCCATAGAAATGTATTCCTTATATTTATATCATAGGGCTGACAATAAGGAAAACCATCAACACATGCCTTCAAAGTCCAGACACATAGTTAAAATATTTTTAATGACATCGTCATGTCACTAGAACTTCCATTCAACTATTGTGCGGAGTTAAATATTACGGAAAACCATGTACCTTAGGCGGCTAAATGATGCCTCCCAATTTCCCATAGACATTTTCAAAGCACGCTTGCATCCAAGTTAGGCCTTTTTACTTATTATTTTGCCATACACTTTATGGACGATGGTTTGAAAGTCTTTAGTAGGAAGCTTGACAATTTAAAACTGTAATAATTAGCAAACCAACCCAAATATTGATTAATGAATTGAATTGATCCATGAATAAAACATTACCTTGGTGTTTTGACATCGTGTAAAACCGAGAAGAAATCATGTTGATGTCCAAGTTGAAATGTCGCCGTGACAAGTACCCATATCACATATATGTATTTCAATATATTTTCCTATTTCCCATATGTTATTATGTGTAGACTTAAAGCTGGTGAGTTTATATCCACAACCTTGGTTGCACGTCACAAAAACCTCACCCGCGAAGTCTTTAATGGAAACTTAATAACTAAGGAATTCCCTCGCCTCCTTGAAATGTATAAACAGCTTCCCTTTGCAAGCTGTTTCTCGAAGGTGAACAACATGCCTTCTGGAAGATACATAGGACCATTTATAAGATCTTGTGGCTCACGCCCACGTACCTTGCCAATTATTAATTGTCACACGTATCGTCAACATACGTACCATCTAAAAGATGGTCGAGAAACGAAATTTCACGATAATGATATAAAGGCATATGCCTGATTCAGATTGTCATGTCACGACCCAAATGGATGCCTAGATCGAGACACGGGACAAGAGGCCTCGAGAGATCCCAAGTCGACCCAAGGCATGTACATACATCTAACACAATCAATTAAATAGAAGGATTGAGATGATAATCTTAGCGGAAGTTTGAAATAAACATAACATCGAAATACGAATGCGGAAATTTGAATACATTCTATTGTTTGAAAAGCCTCCTAAGTCGATAAGTTGATGGGACAAGATCCCAACTAAGCTGTCTAATAAAGTGAAAATACATCAACATGCGAAAGCAAATGGTCCTCGAAAGATGAGGACTCACCACTAAATGGGTGCTAACTATGGAACTAGCTGCGCGGGTTAGTGCGAGTGTAGGGGCTGTATTATGAAATGATACGGCATAGAGTATCTTTTGGTCAATACATGAAATGCGAGTATGCAAGGTAAGTAAAACCTCTTATATAAATAAAATCATTTAAAACATGTATAATGTAAAACATAACAAAAATAAGAATATGAGAGTAGGGCTTGCATGCTATTTTTTCTAAAAAACATGATACCGGCATAACGTTACATAATAAGCGAATTGATTGACCCAAAGCTAAAATCGATAGTCATAAATAAAGTTGAACATTGTCAAACGCTTTAGAACATATATAGATATATATACAACATGAATGATAAACATGAATAAATTGGAAATCATGAGGAACAATGGGAGACTCGTCTTTTAACCGACATACCACGATAGAGTTTACGTGGTCCCAACTATCACACTCAAGTAGGTAGAGCGAGTCCAAAACATTGCCGGGCTAGGAATGATATCATGATATCGATATCACTTAAGCTCGTGGCCCAATCGAGAGGTGAGATAGCTCATATAGGAGGTCTAATATAATCGATCATACCTATGTTGGCGCGTAGTTCGAGGCATAGGGTTGGGCGACCTTGCTTACTCGGTGCTAGACACTACTCCCAAAAATATGCATATGCTTTCCATCATTTTTCTATGAAGCTAATCATCTTCTATTGACGAAGCTAAATAATCATAAATACATAAATGCGATTCATAATTGGGAGCCTTCGCTAAAACCATACCACAAAATTTGAACATAAATGGAATTCCTCGCTAACCATGTGGTAAGCTAAATTCGTAAAAATTGAAATCCATACTTGAACGTATGAGCATTGTTCGATAATCTAACATGCTTGAAAATTAGCTTGGTTTTACTTTGAAAATATGAACATAACATTGGTAGATCGGAGCATGCTTTTCTCATCAAAATTCATCATACATGAACATACTTCTCAATCTCATCTTCTCACAAGCTTTCATGAATGGGCATCATAATTTGGAAAAATAGTAAACATGATTAGTAATTGAAAACATGATAAAACTTGCCCGTGATTCGTACTTCATAAATTTAAACATATTTAGATCATACCCATGACATAGATTTAGGAATTTCATGCATCGGGTTAAAACCCCATAGGATCAACTCATAGATTTTCCTGAATTAGAGAGGGATTGGGCATGGGTGTGAAAGGATTCACCCACTCATAATCCTACATAACTGATTATAGATGATTCTTACACCTCTCTGATTGTCAGAGGAAGAATTAAAGAGAACTTGAAGAAGAACAAGCGATTGCCTCTCTAATTCTCTAACTTTGAATGCATGGGTTGAGAATAGGCTAGAATGACTTAACCTATATTAATACTCCACGAAAATAGATTAAAACAGCGTGGTTTAGGCCTTAGGATCATAAGAATTATGGAAAATCCCTTACTAAGTGCGTAGGAAATTCTTGACTTCCGGTCCCCACGAGTGACTAAGCGACTCGTTACTCAAGGTCACGACTCGTGGCATCATTCGTCAAGTACATTTCTGAAGGTTCTTCTGGGGCTCATCACGGGGCCTCATGATTCATTGCTGGTGACCACGAGTCATGGTCCCCACCCCGTCACATGCACTGTGATGTGCCATGACTTTATGATACTTTCGGCGCTTAAAACCAAGAAATTATCATATTCAGTATGTTTATGTAGATATGATACATTTATGTTGTTAAATGTTGTAGGAAAACGAGGTCTAGAATGGAAAATAGGCAAAGCAAGGAAAAAATGGACAAATCGTGGGCGATACCTAGGCCACGAGTCATCGTCCCAATGAACGACTATTGCCTAGGTCGTGGAGAAGAGCATGAATTTTTAAAGAGGATCCAATGTACCTCTTGAGTTGAAGGTACGAATCGTTACATTTGGTAATGATTCCTTATGACGATCATGGAGGCGGGAGGAGAAATTCTAAATAATTGCCGGTGAAGACAACGAGAGACATAACGAGTCGTGGTGAAGTGACGGCTCGTCATCGGGAAACGGTGGGCAACCGTTAAGTGCCTTGGAAGATTTGGTGAGCTAGGGCGAGAGGACCTAACAACTCGTGCCCATGCCTAATGAGTCGTTAGGTGACCCATCACCAAGACCCGATAAGGCTGAAACGAGCCAAAATCACGGGCCCGCGACTCGTTGGGAGACCCAGCAGTCGTTACTTCAACTCGTTACCCCTATGAACTTTGGAGTCCAATTTTGGTTAGGATAAAGTTGTTTTGAAATATAAATATAATATTTAGATTTATTTTTTTGAACACGGTTTATTTTACTATCTTTCATGTAAATTTTAGTGTGTGGACAAACATTCTTGGTTCAAGAAACAAAGTTTGTAATTTTGTTCCTGATTTTGAGAATTAAGAACATTGGAGTTTTGTTCATCAATTTTGGAGTTTTATTCAATTCATGTGATTTTCTTCTATGAATTTTTGTAAGTTATAATTATAATTTTTTCTATATTTTGTGATTGTGATTATTCATGAGTAGCTAAACCCATAACTAGGGTTGTGGGACCTTGATGAATTAACACACGTAGCTAAAACACTTAGTGATTCTTGAATAGGGTTTAATGCATGTATTATTTTTCCCTTTGTTTTAATTATTTCTTAACGGTTGCAAACAATGGAATTTGCCTTATTCTTACTTACCGGATCAAGGAGGTAGTGAATGGGAAAAGTTAACAACGGAAATTTGAGGCTATCAACCCTCATCTATCGCTTGAACATTTTCGGGAATAGCTGTCTGATCATTAAGGAGTAGGGGTTAATTAAGCATACACCCAGCTATACGAACCAAGTTGCATGGTGATAATAATCTAGATAGGGGACCCGACCATTCGAGGTGCACCTAACTTACCAATATTAAATGCTAAACACCGGAATAGATCACTAGTGTAAAAACTTTGTAGTTATGAAATCACGGGGAACACAATCCTAGTTAATTTGTTGATTGAATACAACTGAAATTGATTTACACATCTAATAGTCTTTACTCTTGTTTATTATTTTGTTTTCAATTCTTTCCCCCAGGGAAATAAGTAAGCCAATAATGTAACTAATCATTAACTCTAGTTCTTTCCTTATTTCTGTCGTCGACCCCAACCTTTGTTGGGTTCTATATTGACATCGACCACTTTATATCTCATTTACAAAGGTGTAATTTGGGAAGACATCTAATTTGTAGCGGCGTTGCTTGGGAATACTATAAGCTTTTGTTAATTGTGTTTGCTTTATTGTTGGTCACTTGATTTCCTTTTTTTATTTATTTTATTGTTTTTGTTCTCAACGGAGTCTTAGGTTCATGCATACCGGGAGCCAAGGAAAATCCCTAGTTCAAATCGATCACGAACTTGAACAAATGAAATTTGAGGAGAATGGCCAATGTACAAGAGCAAGAGAAAGTGGACCAAGCTACAACCAAGAATGATGGGCACGAGGAACAAGCTCGGGAAATAGATCGAGAGTTAGCAAGGTTTGTTGAATAACAAAGTCGGATCGCGGATGCATAGGTATTTCGATGAGGATGATGTTGATATTGATAGAGCAGTGCCCTTGGGCTGTGTTCCTCCCCCTTTGCTGTGGGGAAAATTTTGATATTACCGGTGCTATGATCCAATTGTTCAACATGAAGGAGATACTTGCGGGTGTTATACCCCGAAGCCCAAAATCGGGCAGGAAGTTGAACGAAGAAAAAAGTTGAAATTTTGCAGCGGGCTTAGAATGAGTCGTGACAAAGACTGGGACTACCCACGAGTTGTGATGCTCGTGAGGAAGGTTCAAGTATTTAGTGAGAAGGCTGGAATAAATGAGACCTCCACGAGTCAAGACCACGACTTCGTGGTCGAGGCCTCACTTGAGCCGTTAGGTCGTCGTGGGGGAGAGGAATTAGGAAAAGGAAAGTATAAGGTAGTAGACTTGATGGGAGGTCCCCATGAGTCATGGTCGGTCCCAGCGGTTGTGGGGTGAGTTGTTAGCAATCCTGGAGTAAAATTTGGCGAGGCAAGTCGTGTACATCACGGATGGTGACCGCGATGCGTGGTCACCCATAATGGTCGTCGGGTCACCCGTTAGACCACACGAGAGTTTTCTCTGCGTATTTAAGTAAGGGACTTTCTATAATTCCTAAGTTCCTAGGGCCTAAACTACGGCGTTTTGGGTTATGAATAGTGACTTTAAAAGGGGTTGAGTTAATTTTTAGACATTATTCATCCATGCATGAAAAATAGAAAGAGGAGTGAGAGAGGGTGATCCAAGCGGGTGATCTTCAAATTCTTTCAAATTCCTTTTGGGCATTCAAGAGAGAGTAGAATCATCTACCAACATGTATGTAAAGGATTATGAATGAGTGATTTCTTTCACACCCAATCCCAATCCCTCTCCTAAGTATGAAATCCTATGTCTAATCTATGGGGGATTTTCATCCAAATGCATGAATCTTCTATTTGATACATGGGTATGGTTTGATTATGATTCTACTATTGAATTATGAAGCATGGGCAAATTTTATAATATTTTCAATTTAATATCATGATTGTAGCTATATGAATTAAAAGTCTATGGATGAGATGTTCATGAAAGATGAGATTTGTGATGAATATGTGATGATGATGAGATATTATGATGAAAAACATGATTTGAAGCTTACTATGTTTGCCATTTATGATTTCGATGAGAATTGAGTATTTCTAATATGATAAAGCTTTGGGAAATGCCCACGTGTTAAGTATGAATGATTTTCTGAAATTAGGCTTACCACATTGTTTTGGAGCAAAGACTCCCAATTATATTCGGCTTGTGTGGTATGTTTTGAGTTAAAGTTTTTCTATGTATAGCTTACCACACTGTTTTGGAGTGAAGGCTCCCAATTATGTTTCAACTTGTGGTATGTCTTGAGCTAAAGCTTCTCATATGCATGATTTCATATTTGAGATGTCTTTGATCATTGAGCTTCATCAATAGACGATGTTGAAGTTCATTATAAAATAATGTAGAGCATGTGCATGTTTTGGGAGTAATGTCTAGCATCGAGTAGGCTAAGGGTCGATCACCCTATGCCTCAGAAATATGCGCCAATGTAGGTTTATACACTATGACTTTAGGACCTCCCTCGTGAACTTTCAGGCAGAATGAGCACCAACTTGATGTCGATATCTTGGTATCGTCCCTATCCCATGCAAGGCTTTGGACGACTCTACTAACGGGTGTGATAGTTGGGACCCGTAAGCTCTATTATGGTATATCGGTTTAGAAGCGAGTCTCTTATTGTTCATCATGATTTCGAGATATGCATAATCATTACTTACGAGATTTATGTAAATGCATGTTAAAGCGGGTTTGACTCGTGTTCGGCTTACTTATAAATTTCGGAATTCAGCTTTGAGTCGATTAATTCGATTATGATGTTATGAAGTTATGTTATGTCGTATTTATGAAGGGATCATGATTTGGGGAAAGAAATGGCGCAAGCCTTACTCTAAAATTCTTAATGTTTATGTTTTACTTAATGCATTGTCTATAAATGATTTTTTAAGTTTAATGGTTTCTTATCTGCATACTAGAATTTACACATTTCAAATCTTACGACCTCATACTCTATCTTTGTATCATTTCATGGTACTAGACCCGACTCTTAGCTTGAGCCCCACTCGTAGTCAACTTATCGAGTTAGCATTCTGTTGTGAACGAGTCCTCATCTCAGAGGACTAGATTCTGGACTTGCTTTTGTGTATTTCGGTTTCGGTTGTTTGAGCTAGTTGGGGTCTTGTCCTATCGTTTCCGTCGAATTTAGAGGCTTTTCGAGACATATGTATGTATTCATCTTAGGATTTTGTATTTCGATGTTATGTTCAAGTTAGACTTCCGCTATGATTATATTATGGTTATTCAGCTTCTTGATTGAGTTAGATGTATGCCCATGGCATGGGTCAACTTGGGGTCTCTCGGGGCTCCTTGTCCGTATTATGATCCCGGGCCTCTATTCGAATTAAATGACAAACTTGGTATCATAGAAATAGGTTTGAAGTGTCGGGGTGTGCAAATCCACGTTAAGTAGAGTCTTTTTCATGGGTGTGGAATCGCCACACTTATATGAAGAAGAGGCTACAAAATATTTAGGAAATGTTTTCTTCACTGTGATCTATCTTGTGCGATGAAAAGTCTTCTCCTTCTAATTCTTTCTGATTACGTTGCAAAATCATGGCTCCTCTCGAAGAATGAATGGTGGAAAATAGGAATGGTGAAGGCCACGAGGGATGGGCTGATGGTAATGGGCACAGCCAAGCCCCACCAGTTCGGGAGCACCGGAACACTTAGGAGCTAATTGCTCATGCGAGTTACGAGCCACTATTCGGGTGCGCGGACATTGACCGCTCGAGTCAATGGCATACCGTTGTGCATATTGCCAAAATGGCAAGCGTGTTGGCTCGAGTTAGAGACTTCTTGAGAATGAACCCACTTGGGAGTTCCTTGGGATCAAGGTAGATGAGGACCCGCATGATTTCATAAGAGCCCAGTTGTCAAGATCACCCAAGTTATGGGGGTGAATGGGGTTGAGTGCGTAGAGTTGGTCTCATACCAGTTAAAAGGGTTTGCGCATATTTGGTTTCTCCAGTGGAAGGATAAGCGGGGTCGGCCAAGGCGAGGTCTTGTCACTTGGAAGAGTTTAATGTTGCCTTTACAGTGGTTCTTCCCTCGTGAGATGAGGGAGCTAAAGGCAGCGAGGTTAAATAATCGGCAGGAAGGATAATAGTACAGAGTATGCCCTTGAGTTCTCGCTATCCAAAATATGCCCCGAAGCGATGGCCTAATCCGGGCGCGAGGGTGAGATAGGTTCGTCCATGGAGTAGCGGGCTATTTGGTTAAGGATTGTCGGACTACTATGCTACATCAAGATATGGATTTCCCATGGATAGTGTTGTACACCTAGCAGGATGAAGGTGGCACATACGAGAGAGAGGGAGGCCAAGAGGGCCGGGACCGATGACCACGAATTCTCCCAAGCGAGGTCGAGGTAATTGCTTGCAAACAGCCGAACTCACGAGATCTCATCTACAACATCTTCGGCACGAGTGTGCCATCCCGAACTAGAAATGATCGGAGAGGCGAGCATAAAGCTCGAGCATTAGAACGACGAACCCACAAATTCCTAGCATCCCGGCATCGCGGATGTAGTCGAGCGCCTGCAGGCCAATGCTTGGCAAGTTCGGGTGCTTGTTTCGGGTGTGGGCGGCCCGGACACATGTAGAGATTGTCTAGCTAGAGACGGGATCGAGGTTAGGGCCGAGCCTAGCTTCTGGTGCATCCTCTCACACGCTCCATTCAACCCATCAAGGGAATCTCACGCCTGTTGGCTAAGGGATTCTATGCCTTAGCATCTCTCCGGGAAGCGAGGAGGTCTCCCCAAATGTGGTTACTGGTATTTTATGAGTCTTCAATATTGATGTTTGTTCTTTGTTAGATCCAGGAGCTACCTTGTCTTTTGTGACACCTTATGTAGTCCAATAGCTTTAAAGTCCAGGTCCCGAAGTCTTTTAGAACCCGTCTCAGTTTCTACTCCAGTGGTGACTCAATTATAGCTAGATGGGTGTATAGATGTTGCCCGATCTCGATCCGCGAGAAGGTCACCTCGGCGAGATTTAATAGGGATTATCCATGACCTATTTTTATGTTATTCTTGACATGGATTGGCTATTTTCATGCTATGCTTGATTAATTGTAGAACTTGAGAAGTAGTTCGGTTGCAGGTGATCCGAGTCTTAGAATGGAAGAATTATTCCCATTTTGTGCACTAGGTCATTTCATTTCTACCTTGGGCACGGAAGATGATTTTACAGGTTTTTGTGTACCTTCTAGTTAGGGTTAAGGATGTTGAATTTGAGACCCAGAGACTATCAGAATTGATTCTGTGTGCATTGAGTATCCGAGAGGTCTTTCACGATGATTTTCAGGTGTTCCTCACGAGTGGGAGATTGACTTTGATATTGACCTTTTTTTTCCCCCACGCGGCCCCCATATCTATTCCTCCCGACAAAGAATGGCTCCGGTCGAGCTAAAGTTAAAGAAGAAACTGAGTTGAAGGACTTGTTATATAAGGGTTTATTAGAACCCGTCAAGTCTCCTTGGGGTGCACACCGATCTTATTTGTCAGAAAGAAGGATAGTTCCCTTCGCATGTGCATTGATTATCGACAATTGAGCAGAATTCCTTTGTCAAGGCGGGATTGATGCTTTATTTGACCGGCTTCAGGGTGCCAGTGTTTCTCAAAGATAGAACTCGGATTCGGGTATCATCGGCCCGAGTTCGAGTGTGATATCCCGAAGACAACTACTAGAGGCGGTATGGTCATTATGAGTTCGTACTTATGTCTTTTGGACGACGAATGCTCTTGCGGCTTTTATGGATTTGGTGAATGGTGTTGAATATGGACATGTTCATGATCGTGTTCATTGATGACATCCATACTCTCGTAGCAGGAGGAGCATGACGCTCATGTGAGAGTAGTGCTTCAAACTCTCAAGGATCATTAATTATATGCCAAGTTTAACAAGTGCAAGTTACGGTTGAACTCAGTAGCCTTTGGGCCATGTGGTATCAAGTGAGGAGCATAAAGTAAATTCTCAAAAAATGAGGCGGTGAAGGTGGCCTAAACATTCGTCAACCCGAGATATTCGGAGTTTCTTAGGTTTTGCCGTCTGTGAAGATTTGTTGAGGTTTCTCATCATTCGTTTGAATAAATTGACTTAGAAGAGGGTGAAGTTTCGTGGTCGGAGAGCTTGTGAAAGAGCTTCCAAGAGTTGAGAGACCCAACTTGCACGAGCACTAGTGTTGACCTAATCAAAGTGCCAAAGTGATTAGCGTCACTATTACGATACTTGAGAGTTCGGACTTGGGTGTGTATTGATGATGCATGGTAAGGTTATTGTATATGCCTCTAGGAAGCTTAAGACTCACGGGAAGAATTACCCAACCTATGATCTTGAGTTGGGCTGAAGGTGAGAACATTACGCCTTGAAGATATGGCGACATTATTTGTATGGGGTCCATGTGGATGTGTTCATGCACCACAAGAGTTTGCAATATGTGTTTACCGAGAGGATCTAAATCTTAGACAAAGGAGGTGGTTAGAACTACATAGGAGTGTTCTTAACCATTCGGAGTAAGACTAATGTGGTAGAGGATGCACTAAGTAGACTCTCTATGGAAGTGTGTCCCATGTGGATGAGGGGAAGAAGGAATTTCAGGAGGTACATCAACTTGCTAGGTTGGGAGTGAGTTGGTTGGCTCGGCTTGATGGCGGTGTTGTTGAGAATGGATCGAAATTGTCCTTGGTGATGTGAAAGCTAGGGATGAGGACCAATCTTGATATAGTTGAAGAAGCCATTCAGGTCGAGGAAGGTGGAGATCCTCTCCCGGGGAGGCTTGATGTTGTAGGTACCGGGGTGGCTTATGTCCCGAGCGTGGACGATTTGAGGAACGCGAATGTTGCATGAGGCTTAGGGATCCAGGTATTCTATCCATCCGAGTGCCACCAAGATGTACCGTGACTTACGGAAATCTATTGGTAGAATGGAATGAAAAATGATATTGCGGAAATTCACCAAGTGTTCAAGCTGTCGGCGAGGTAAGGTTGAGCATTAGAGACAGGAGTGTGCCCGGGATATCAACATTCCTACTTTGAAGTGGGAAGAAATTAATATGGATTTTATCACCAGTCTTTGCCTCATACTCATTGACAACATGATTCCATTGGGTTGTAGTAGTGAGTTGACCAAGAGTTTGTACATTTTCCCTGCAGAATAAAACCCACGAATTCGGCGGAGGATTATGCCAAGTGATCACGGGAAAAATAGCATGCCGAGCTACGACTTTACAACTTAAATTAGTCGTGTTTATCTAAGTTATTTTATACATTTTCATATGATTTTATATGAATGTGAAGATATGTGCTAACCAACATGATTAGTCTTTGTTTTGTAGGTTTTGATGACTTTTGAGAAACTAATCCATGAGTTGGTGAAGTAGAGGATTTAGGTCGGAATTAACACGCGAGCGTAAAAGAGGAGACACAAACAGCTACCCTGCGCGTCGGCACGTGCCACGCGAAGCGAGTGTGCACAACAGCCCCACCGCACGTTAGCGCGTGCCACAGTGACTGCGCGCGACATGGAAGGCCAACGCGCCGCCATGGCGGTGCCCGCAGCTGCCAGCCTTGACGAGTCTTTGCCGAGAGCCCGATGCAGGTGATTTCCACAGAGCTTTCGCGTTGCCTCCGTGTCACGGAGCGTGCTCCGTGATACACTCCGTGACACGGAGCCTTTCCACGGCAGGCTAAATTAAACACGTTCTCCATTTACTAAATAGGACCTTAGCTCCTAATTCCATTTAGTCACGATTTTATTACGAAGAAGCACAAGAATTGAAGGAGAAGTGGGAGAACTCAGCTAGCGTTTGTCAAATTCCCTTCTCATCTACCAAATTCTTGTAAGTATGTAGTTTAATAGTAGTGTAGTAGAGATTAGGTAGTTTTACTAACATGAATGGTTAGAACTCTTGTCTAGGGTTGAAGCCGCCCAGATTATGATTGTGGATTTTATGTAATTGTTTTGGAATTAAGTTATTGGGTGTTGTTTTCGTCTTGCATTACGGATTGTTGGTTGTTTTTATGATTGATCACCATGAAACTTGTATTTGTTAGTTTGGGTAATAACTTGAGAAAGCATTACCTAGAGTCAGGTTTTATGAAATGTGAGGAGCATGTTTTATCTCGGGGAGAGATTTTTGTGTCGGGATAGAAATATACCTAACACCGTGCTCGGTTGACACACGGGAGTTATGAAAGACCAACTTGGGATGTCACATCACCACTTTCGAAGAAGTAGTTGTGAGAGCTAAAAGTTGAGTTAAATGGTTAGACGCACGAAAGTCCTAATCGTTTCCTAGTAAACCTTGACAATTGATTGCCGCGACTAGAAATTAGCATCCTCGCTCACAATGATGCAGTGAGGCTAGATTGCCGTGTTAAGAGGCTCGAAAGACCATGAACATGCAATTCCAGTTATGTGAAATAACAATTATTAGTTCCATGCTTAGACTATTGCAAATCGTAGTATCGCATGATTATACAGTTTAACTCTATGTTGCTCCTGAGTTATTTGAATATTTCGTTGACCACTTAGACTTAATTACATCTCAATCGAAAATGTCTATCACCAACACTTTATGGTATTTAAGATCACTAGAAATGGATAGTTAGAGGAATGAGTCCAGTCCTGTGGGTTCGACAATGCGGTTCTTAAAAAGTCACTATATTACTTGCACGGCCGTACACTTGCGGACGCGCTCGATACGAAAATGAGTCGTCAAGTTTTGGCGCCGTTGCAGGACTCGCGAATTTTAATATTTGATTTTGATTGTGATTTTGAATTTCCTTAAGTGTTGAGAAACTTGGTCTTAGTACGACTTATTGCAGGTGACGGGTTGTCTTGCTTAGGGCGCTAGAAATAGAGAGCTTGTGGGCAGTTCTTTGGAACCGAGAACGTCAAATCCATTTGCGAAGGAAGTAGCTCTAGAGCAAAAGGCTAGAAGAGACTTCAAGAAAAGGTACAACAACAACCACAGCGGAGACAAGCAAAATTGTCATCGGAAGCAATGGCACCAAGACCGATTCGCGAAGTGGCAATCCCACTAGCGACGAATGTGACCTGCAGTATCCGGCTCCCGGAGCTGTGGAGGAACACGATCTTAAACGGGGCATGGTGCGAATTTGTTACATTCTAGTGGTCAATTCTTTGGGATGGCACATGAGGACATAACGGCCTCACGGAGCTTTTTAGAGATTAGTGACACGTTTGTCCCCACCGGCGTGTCCCACAGTTATGTCGCTAACCCTCTTTCCATTTTCAGCACTGGGAGGCGAAAAGTGGTGAAGAAATTTGAGCCACGAACTCCATAACTTCATGGAATGACTTGGCTAGAAAGTTCCTTATCGAGATTCTTTCCTTCGAGCCAAAGCACCCAAGGTTGCGAGTGAAATACTGAGTTTCAAGAAACGTGAGAACTTGTATATGGCTTGGGAAAGATTCAAGTCATTGTTGAGAGGCGTCACGTCATCGACCCAATCAAATGAAGTGCTGGCCCATGCCTTTGTAGAAAGTCTAGACCCACACACAAAAATATTACTAGACTCTGCATCGGGTGGGCAAGCCTTAAAGAAGACATATGATGAGTTGTACACTTTGTTGAACGCGAGAATTACTCAAGAAATCGAGTGGTACAGCGAGTCATCGAGAGGGGCGGGGAAGAAGATCGGGGTTGATAGAAGTAGATGGTTTGAATGCCTTGGTAGCACGGTTAACCGTTCCGGCATCGAGATGATGACTCGGTTGATGGCGAGAGTATGAACCAACACCGGGGCAGGTTAATGCGGTTTCGGGAAAGCTCTGGTGGTGTGAAATTTGTGGTAATAATGGGCACAATGCGAGAATTTTGTGGGCAATCAGGAATCCGTCAATTTTGTTGGTAATGTGCAAAGGAATCGAGAATTTACCCAGGAACAACTCCAACGAAATTGGCGGGGGCCACCCGAATTTTTCTTGGGGTGGAAACCAAAAATTATATGCAACCTCGGCAACGGCGGTATCGACCAGAATAGGCGAGAATGATGGGCAATTGAGTAGCGGCATTGAGAAGCATTGCGAGAAGAAAATTATGGAACCCAAAATCAGTTAGCGGAAAATCGGGCGAGGATGGCAACGGAACTTAATGAATCGGCAAGCCTTTTGCAATCTTGAAAAACAAGTGGAGTCGAGATAGCGGTTTGCTCGAGAACATGAGGAGCCGCGAGATTGCAAGCGCGCGAATCCTAACCCCGGCAAATCAATACCATCAGTCTTAGAAACGGAAGAAAGCGATTGAATTGTCTGATGCCTAAGAGTTTAGAAAAGGAGAATTGCAGTCGGAGTTGGTTGGAGCACGGACCGTCAGCGACATTGGAATGGGCTCAGTCTTTGGGCAACAAAATCACGCCAACCTTCATTACGGCATTACGAGACCACCACCACCCTTCCCTCGGGAGACTCGAAAGAGCAAGGAGGAATGTTTCAAAGTTCTTTGAGAGCTTCAAGAACTTCACATAATTGCCTCTTTATTGATGTCTTGCAGGGAATGCCCAAGTATGCTAAATACTTGAAGGACGTAATGGCAAACAAAGTTAGGCGGTGGATGTCGGTGTGCTTGAGGCGGGGAGTGTAGTCACGGGGTATTGAGCAAAATGCCAAAAGAAGCTCAAAGACCCGGGAGTTTTACCTCATTACAAATTAGTAAGGCGGGTGCTGAGCTTTGTGATTAGGGACGCGGTTAATCTAATGCCCCTATCCTTATTCAACACCTTGGGTTAGAGGCAAGGCCGACAAGGTTGATTCTTTGTGGTGGTTGACAAGTCGCAGGTGACACTGATGGAATCATAGAGGACCATCATCAAAGTAGGTAAATTTATTATACCCTGCCCGGTTTTATTATTTTAGATTTTTGGAGTGATGAGCAGGTACCCTTAATCTTGGGGTGGCCATTCTTGGCCCATAGGAGGAGCGATCGGCTTGAAAGAAGGTTCCCCCAGAATAAGGGTCGAGATGAAGAAGAAACCTTCGTGTCTGCAAGAAGTAAACCCGTCCACACACTTTCTGAAACCTTTGTCAAGTTAGTGTGTTGGCAGAGACAATTAATGAGGTGGAGTTCCACGAGTGCATGGCCAAAGGCAATGTCAAGTGTTGAGCCCGAGTCGATAAGGCTTAAATTTGAAGAAGTTGGAGGAAGGGAGGAGCGAGTGGAGGTTGTTTCCTCTAAGCGACAAAAGAAAAGGAGATGGTTCTCGAAAGAGAACCCGGGTAGGATGTCTTGGGCGAGTCCACATCGTGCCACGACGTAAATAAGGCGCTGGCAGGGAGGCAACCCAAGTGTACCTTAGGTACAATTTGTTAATTTTGATTTTTTGTGTTGATTTTGTGATTTTCATTTTTTTTGTTTGTGTTTTTGGTGGAAAAGTTAGGCACGAGGTGGAGGAGATGCAGTACCCTCGAGGAGGCTAGTAGCATGGAAGAGGAAAAGTGTGGGGGACCACCGCTTATGCAAAGTGTGGAAAAACATGCTTTAGCTAGGCCTGAGCGCAGGAGTATTCTCTACTCTTGAAATGTTAATTTGATGCTATGAGGACTATAGCATGATTTAAGTGTGGGGTGAGGAAATTTCAAGAGAATTTGCATTGTGTGTAACAAATTACTTGGTGAATGTAATGCTTGAAAAATTGGAAAAATTTGAAATTTTTGTGTGGAGTCAAGCATGGCTTCCACCATTGGTTTTTCTTTTCGGTTCTTTTCCAGTGGGGTCTTTGAACCGATAAAATTTTTTATTTTTTATTTATTTTTATTTGTACGTATATAAGGTTTTAGTCATAGTTAGAATTTGTTTCCGACGATGGATGGATGCCGACCGTCTTGAGGAAAATTAGTCGATAGATGTCGGTTTTTGGCAGTAGCTAATGAATGCTTGATGTTCTTGTTATGTGCTATACATGATTGTAAAGATGCAAGTATGGTGAGTGTTGAAGCATGCAAGTGTATAACCGTTTAGAGACACTTAGGCTCTTGAATTTGACTCAATATAATTGAATTAATGTTTGAATTCTTGTGATTAGGTAGTAGAGTCTCTTCGAATGTGTCTTGAATTGAGTATGTGCCATGAGTGTAAGGTTTTTGAGTATTCTATGCTATTGTGGATTGTCTATAACTTGCACAGTGTGTGTATGAAACGAAATGAAGGATGTGAATTGTAGGAGGTGATTTAGGCATTTCTTTGAATTAACCTAATTGTTATCCCTCGGTTTACCTACCTTGAAAAATTAATCCTAGTTAGCCCCCGTCGAGCCTTGAGCCTATTCTTTGATAAATTTGCAACATAAGCTTAATCCTTTTCTTTCATTAACCTTGAATTTGATCCAAAGCTCCTAAGTGCTGGAAGAAGAAAAATGCGAAAGAGCAAAGGAGTGTGAAGAATGAAAAGAAATTAAAAGTAGCAAGTTGTAGAAGTTGAGAAAGGACAAAGGTGCACTTGTGTGAAAGTGGCTGATCACTATTAAGGAGTAAGAAAATAAATTCATTAAAAATTATTTATAAAACTCCTTACTAATAAGCCAAAAGTGCCTAAATAAAGGAAACAAGAGGAAAAGAAAACTACCAAGGATAAAAAGGGAAGTAAGGGAAGGGAAGTTCGCAATGAGGCGTGATGTATTAAAGCGCTTAGGAAAGATAGTCACTACTATGGCCATAATAGTACCTACACATCACGAGTTACATTACAACCTACAAAAAGTCTACTTGATCTTACATTCATACATCCTCAAAGTAGTGAAGTAAAACACTGGGCAAGCATGAAGTCATGACATGATACGTAATTCTTTGTGAAAGCGAGTGTAATTCTATTTATGTACCCACACAGTTGTGATTTCAAAAATTGTTTTTGCGTGTGAGTGGAGTGATCCAACTCTCTCTTTAGTGAGGGCACATGTTTAATGAAGGATAAAATTCATGTGGGATTTCTTAATCAGTTGATTTGCAGGAGTTTGCTAAAATTGAGAGTCGATTCTTGAGGTTAAAGTTTTAACATAGTTTAATTTCATATAATGTTCCATTTTTAACTTGTATCTTGAATAATCATTATGGCCGTAACTTGAATTAACTTGCTAAATTAGTTATGTGGGAGTCTCATATGCATGATATGTAGCAAAGTTTGTTCGGACGAACAAGGCTTTAGGAGTGTGGGGTTGTGATCACGGGCAAAAATAGCATGCACAGAGGCTACGGCTTACACAACTTAAATTAGTCTTGTTTATCTAAGTATTTTATACATTTCCATGTGATTTTATATGAATGTGAAGATATGTGCTAACCAACGCTGATTAGTCTTTGTTTTGTAGGTTTTGATGACTTTTGAGGGAACTAATCCATGAGTTGGTGAAATAGAGGCTTGGAATGGTGTACGCGAACGTCGGCAAGAGGAGGCACAAACAGCCCACTGTGGCGTCGGCAACGTGCCACGGCAGAGCAGGCTGCGCAAAACAACCCACCTGCACGTTGGCAGCGTGCCACAGCGGCGAGCTGGCTGCGCGACATGGAGAAGGCCAACGCGCTGCCCAAGTAGCGTGCCGGCGCCAACGGGTCTTTGCACCGATTTTGGGTGATTTCCACAGAGCTTTCGCGTTGCCTCAAAATTACCTCCGTGACACGGAGCCGTTCCACGACAGGCTAAATTAAGCACGTTCTCCATTACTATAAATAGGACCCTTAGCTCCTAATTCCATTTTGGTCCACGATTTTGTGCAGGAAAACTACCTAGGAGTGAAGGGGAGAAGTGGGAGAACTCAGCTAGGGTTTGGCAAATTCCTTCTCATCCCAAATTCTTGTAAGTATGTAGTTTAATAGTAGTGTAGTAGAGATTAGAGTAGTTTTACTAACATGAATGGTTAGAACCGCTTCCTCTAGGGTTGAAGCCGTAGATTATGATTGTGGATTTTATGTAATTGTTTTGGAATTAAGTTATTGATTGTTGTTATTCGTCTTGCATTGGATTGTTGGTTGTTTTTATGATTGATCACCATGAAAGCATATTTGTTAGCTTGGGTACTAGGCAAGAGAAAGCATTACCTAGGTCGGGACATGAGAATGTTAGGGACATGTTTATCTCGGGAGAGATTTTTGTGTCGAGAATAGAAATATACCTAACACGAGTGCTCGGTTGACACACGGGGTTATGAAGGCTCCAACTTGGGATGTCACATCACCACTCGAAGAAGTAGTTGTGAGGCTAAGTTGAGTTAAATGGTTAGACGCACGAAAGTCCCTAATCGTTTCCCGTAAACCACAACATAATGATTGCCCGCGACTAAGTAGCATCCTCACTCACAATGATGCAGTGAGGCTAGATTGCCGTGTTAAGAGGCTCGAAAGACCATGAACATGCAAGAATTCCAGTTATGTGAAATAACAATTGATAGTTCCATGCTTAGCCTATTGCAAATCGTAGTATCGCATGATTATGCGGTTTTATCTCTATGTTTGCTCCTAGAGTAATTTGAATATTTCGTTGTTTAACTTAGACTTAATTAATCTCGTCGAAAATGTCTATCTGACACTTTATGGTATTTAAGATCACGCTAGAAATGGATAGTTAGAGGAATGGGCAGGTCCATGGGTTCGACAATCCGGTTCTTAAAAAGAGCCACTATATTACTTGCACGACCCGTCACTAGCAGACGCTCGATACGAAAATGAGTCGTCACCAAGCTATATATACGCGAGTTGGTCCCGTTCACGGATTACCCTTATCAATCATTTCGGATCGAGGTACTCAATTCACCTCTTAGTTTTGGAAGTATTAGAAAGGATTGGGTACACAAATTAAGCTCATTTAGCTTATTTCATAATAAATATGGATGGTCAAGCGAGCGGACAATTTGGTTTCCCTCGAGGACATGTTTAGAGCATGTGTGATTGACTTCGGTAGGCGGATGAGCATTTGCCCACGAGATCGGAGTTCGCCTACAATAATAGCTATCACTCTAGCATTCATATGGATTGAGGTTGGTGAGATAGCTACGATAGGGCTTGATTCGATTCATGTGAAGCAATGAAGGTTCGATTGATAAAGAGATAGGTTGAAAGCGCCACCCAGTGGCAAAATCTTATGCGCGTGAGAAGAAGAGAATTAGAATTTGATCGATGGCTGGATATTTTGAGTGTCTCCCATGAAGGGAGTGATGTGATTCGAAGGAAGGAAACTTAGTCCACAGCTATATCGGCTGTACCGGATAGTGAGCGTGTTGGGAAGGTGGCTAATGAGTTGGAGTTTCCTTCGAGAGTGGCTTACGCGTTCGTGTTTCACGTATCGCTTTTGAAGAAGTGTTTGGGTGATCCAGCTTTAGTTGTCTTAGTGGACATTGTTGGTGTAAAAGACGGCCTATGAGGAGGTTCCGGCGAAATCTTTGGATCGATAGGTTCGAAGGCTAAAAAGAACGAGAATTAGTAGCTTCGGTTAAAGTGTTATGGAGGAATCGGTATGTTGAAGGAGCTACGTGGGAGGCCGCAGCGGATATAATGGCTAGATACACATATTTATTCTCTACGGCTTAGTTTCGGCTTGAGGTATCGGTTTCCTAAAACTCTATTTAGTTTCATGTTCGATTAAATGTGTGCAAGTTTCTTTTATCTATGTGGATGTATATATGATTCGTGAATTCGGTTAAATTTGTGTAGTTTGAATCGGAGGTGATCATTCCGTCAATTTTTTGGTTTTAAATGATAGTATTTGAATATGATAATTTCATATCTCTACTTTCTATGTGTTTTCCAACGTTCGGGGACGAATGTTTAAGAAGATATTGTTATACCCGGAAGCCTAAGATTAGACGGGGAGTTGAAATAGAAAAGTTGAAATTTTGCGGTAGACTCGGAACGAGGTCGCTGAGGAGACTCGTGACTACCCACAAGTCGTGATATGAATCGTGGGGAAGGCTCAGGTATTTAGTGAGAAGGTTGGAAGAAATGAGACCCCATGAGCAAGACCACGACTCGTGGTCATGTCCCACGAGTCGTTGGATCGATGGCCGTAAGGGAGGGAAATTAGGAAAAGGAAAGAATAAAGGGCGATGGGACTTGGCCAGGAGGTCCCCACAGTGTGGCAGTCCCTGTCGTGGGGTGATTTGTTAGCAAACCTGGAGTAAACTTTGATGAAGCGAGGCATTATGCATCACGAGATGGTGACCACGAGTCATGGTCACCCATAACGAGGATGTCGGAGTCACTAGTTAGGGCCACGTGATTTTTCTATGAATTTAGTAAGGGCTTTTTCGTAATTCCTAAGTTCCTAGGGCCTAAACTACGACGTTTTGGGTTATGAATAGTGATTTTAAAGGGGTTATGTTCATTTTAGACATTATTCATCTATACATGCAAAGTAGAAGAGGAGTGAGGTGATCAAGCTTGTGATCTTCAAATTCTTTCAAATTCATTTTGGGCATTCAAGGGAGAGTAAGAATCAACTACCACCAGGTATGTAATACTTATGAATGGGTGATTTTCTTTCACATCCGTACCAATCCTCTCCCTAAGTATGAAATTCTATGTCTAATCTATGGGGTTTTCACCCAAATGTATGAATCTTCTATTTCTATACATGGGTATAATTTGATTATGATTCTACTATTGAATTATGAAGCATGGGCAAAATTTATAATGTTTTGTATTTAAAATCATGATTGTAGATTTATGAATTAACGGCTATGGATGAGAAGTTCATGAAAGATGAGATTTGTGATGAATATGTGATGATGATGAGATATTATGATGAAAAGCATGATTTGAAGCTACCCATGTTTACCATTATGATTTCGGTGAGAATTGAGTATTTCTATGTATAATAAAGCTTTGGGCAATGCCTACATGTTAAGTATGAATGATGATTTTACGAAATTAAGCTTACCACATTGTTTGGAGCAAAGACTCCCAAAATTTATATTTTAAACGTGGTATGTTTTGGTCAAAAAGTTTTCTATGTATAGCTTACCACACTGTTTTAGACGAAGGCTCCCAATTATGTTTCAACTTGTGGTATGTCTTGAGCTAAAGCTTCTCATATGCATGATTTCCAATTTGAGATGTATTTGATCATTGAGCTTCATGTAGACGATGTTAAGCTTCGTTATAAAATGATGTAGAGCATGTGCATGTTTTGGGAGTAATTTCTGGCAAGGTAGGCTGAGATTCGATCACCCTATGCCTCAAAAATACGCGCCAATGTAGGTTTATACACTATGACTTTGGGACCTCCCTCGTGAGCTTCCCTAACTTGAATGGGCCATCAACGATGTCGATATCATGAGTATCGTCCTAGCCACACAGCAAGGATTTGGACGACTCTACTCACTTGAGTGTGATAGTTGGGACCACGTAAGCTCTGGTATGTCGGTTTAAAGGCGAGTCTCCTATTGTTCATCATGATTTCGGATATGCATAATCATTAATTACGATATTTATGTAAATGCATGTTCTAAGCAAGTTTGACTCAATGTTTAGCTTCACTTATACACGTCATAGCAATTTCATCTTTGAGTCAATCAATTCGGTTATGATGTTATGATGTTTTATTATGTCATGTTGTGAATAGATCATTGTTATTTGAAAAGAATGCATGCAAGTCCTACTCTCAAATTCTTAATGTTTATGTTTTACTTAATGCATGGTCTTTAAATCACTTTCTTTACATTAGCGGTTTTACTTATCACATGCTAAATTTGCATTCCACGTGCTGACCACATACTCTTTATTGTATCCTTTCATGATACAGTTGCAGGCTCTCGAGTTCCCGCTCATAGTCAGCTTATCAAAGTTAGCATTCATATTGTTTGTGAGTCCTCATCTCCAGGGGACCCCTAGACTACTCGAACTTTTTTTGTGTATTCGAGTTTCCAATTGTTGAGCTAGTTGGGGTCTTGTCCTATCGGTTGTCAGATTTAGATACTTTCAATACATATGTATGTTTTCATCTTCGGATTTCGTATTATGATGTTATGTTCAAGTTAGACTTCCGCTATGATTATATTATGGTTATTCAGCTTCTTGATTGAGTTAGATGTATGCTTATGGCATGGGTCGACTTAGGGTCTCTAAGGCTCCTTGTCCCGTGTGTGTAATCCACAGGCCTCCATTCGTGTTGTGATAGCGGGTCATCTGGCCCCCGATGATGCACATACTCACTTTACTAATTTCTTGAGTATCTACAAAGAATATAAACAATTGGGAGTGAGTTCGGGATGCGATACGGCTGAGGTTATTTCCTTTTCATTAGGGGAGTGAGGCAACGCTCTAGTTGGCCAAAGCGTCCCATGATTCTATCACTACATGGAGGGAGTTGAAAAGAGCTTTTATTGAAACATTTCCCACGCTTCCCGGAAGCTTTACGGTGAAAGATGAGATATACAACTTCGGGTAGTTAAGTTAGAGGCACTCTCAGAGATATGGTTGAGGTTTAACAAGATGCTCCAAGGGTTAACCACAGCATCCCGAGATGATACATTACTTGGAAATTTTCTATGGAGTCTCTAAATGATAACAACAAGGCGGTGGGCGTGCCGTGTCTAGTGGAACATTCATAAGTCACACTTATGCTGACTCTTGAGCTACTTGACGAGAATCACTAAAACCAATAGCGCATAGCACCCAAAGTCGGAGACTCTAGCAGCCTTATCTTTGTAGGTATGCGGAGCGAAGAAGGAAGGATGAATAGCAAGATCGGGATATTGTAGAAATAAAGACCACAATAGAGTACCTTTCTAAGAATTTGATTAGAAGCGGGGATGAAAAGGTAAATGTTGTGGGTTCTCGGGGCAAGGCCCAGAAATGGCGAATCCGAATGCGGGAGAATTTAATTATCCCGAATGATCAAGGGGCGGGTTTCCGAATTAAAACCTAAGGGTGTAATGAATACTCTTGGGTCAAGGCGAGTGGAACCAAGGTCAGAACTATTATAGAGATAACAATTACAACCGAGGAGGCCAATACAAGAAGACAATGGGGCAGGGGAAGAGTGAGAGGAGTACAAGAATAATGACGGTCTATATGTTCCTCAGGCAATGAGCAGTGCAGTGGTTGGTGGAAGACATGTTTTCACAAGGTACTTAAGAAGATGGAGGCGACAGATGGCCATTTCGGAGCTCAGCGCTAATATTTACAGTATGACCCAAAATTGGAATCACATCTTTGCCCAGCAAACAAAGCGGGTGAGGCACGGTTGAATTAGATGTACCCATTTGCGATGAACCAAGCGAGAAAGGCACAACACCCGTAATACGGTTCAAAATCTAAAAAATGACGGTCACTGCATTGCGGTCAGTACTAGGAGGTGGGAAGGTGACAAGTGATCCTCCGGGCCGGTTGTGATTGTTGAGACAATAGAGCGTGTGATTGATGATAGGATGGAAAGATTGAGGATCAAACTTTGGTGACAGTTCAGTGGTGAAAGCGTTGCTCCTAATAATGCAAAGGAGCATGGATATGGGGCGAGAAGGAGAAGGAGGCATCGCAAAAGTTCACACACCTATCCCTAGATCTCCTCCCCCTTTTCCACAACAGTTGAAGAAAAAGTTGAAGATGGGAAGTATCACATATTCATCTCATTATTGAAACAATTATGCATGAACATCCCATTAGTCGAGGCACTTGAGAAGATGTCCGGCTATGCTAAATTCATGAGACCTTGTCACTATAAAGAGGACCGTATGCTTTGAACCTACGAATAATTTCACCTTTGTAGTGCAATAGCATCTTGTTCTCTTGTTTAGAAAAAGGAAGACCTGGAGGGCGTTCACCATGCGGGTGCACCATTGGAGCATTTAATATTTCTAAGGCACTATGTGATCCGGGTGCTAGCACTAATTTGACGCCGCTAGCGATGTTCAAATAGTTGGACTTAGGAGCCCCCAAATAAACTACAATACGGCTTTTGATGGCGAGATCGTACAATGAAGAATTCGGTCAGAATTTCTCTATGATATTCCTAGTGAAGGTGGAGTCCTTTATAGTTTCGGAAGATTTTGTCATTCTAGATTGTGAGGTTGATTTCGAGGTCCCCATTATCTTGGGGTGATCATTCCTCGCCACCGGACGTGCTTTTATAGATATGGAAAGTGAATGAAATTTGAAATTTTGGTTGAAAAATGAGGAGGTGACATTCAATGTATGCCGATTCATGAATCGGCCAAATGACATGGTGGTCTCGGTAATTGATGTTATCGGAACACGAGTTTCCAATTATGCCCATGGAGGAGTTATTGATTCTTGAGGATTTAAGCGGTATTTTGATGAATGTTGGTGTTGAGGAGATCCAACGGGGTGAGGAGATAGTTAATGCATTTTCTTGTATGGGGTCATACACCTCCGAAGATTGATCTTGGCTGGGAAAAATTGGGTGACCCCATCGACCAAAAGCCATCTATTGAGCCTCGGTGACCCAGACTCAAAGCACTCTTTTGTCTCACTTGCGGTATGTATTTTTGGGAATCGGCAACACTGCTTGGTCATTGTTGCGGTGACTTGGAGGAATGGCAGGCGGAGGCTTTGGTCTCCATTAGAAGAAGATATAAAAAAGTCATTGGGTGGACCATTACGGATATTATGTAGCGTCACTAGGAATTCTCACTACCCTTATGGAATCCCACCGGTGATTTGCACTCATAAGATCTAGCTAGAGCCAGATTGTATTGAGCATTGTGAGCGTCGCGTAGGTTGAATCCCATCTATGAGAGAGGTGGTCAAGAAGGAAATCATCAAGTGGTTGGATGCGGAGTGGTTTACCCTATTGCGCGGTAAATGGGTGATTCTAGTTCAGTGTGTAATACTTAGAAAGAAGGAGGAATCACGATGGTCCCAAAATGCCAACAATGAGCTCATTCCACTCGGGCCAGTCATAGGTTGGAGAGTATGCATGGAATACAAGAAGTTGGCTTGTTGGACTCGGAAAGATCACTTTCCTATGCCATTCATGTGGACAAGATGTTAGACCGACTTGTAAGCAGAGGATGGTACTATTTTCTTGATGGTTATTGAGGTGCAATCAAATTTCTATAGCCTTCGAAGACGAGAATACCACTTTCACATATCCATATGATACATTTGCTTTGAGATGCGGTTCGGGTTTATGTAATGTGCCCGCACTTTTCAACGTTGTGATGTCACATTTTTTACATGGTGAGGACATCATTGAAGTCTTTATGGATGACTTTTTGATGGTGGGTGAATCATTCGAGATTTTGGCTCATTTGAGGCAGTGCTCTGAGAGATGTGAAGAGCCAACTTGGTACTTAGCAAGGGAAAATGACATTTCATGGTCAAAGAATGTATAGTGCTAGGTCATAAGATTTACGGTAAGGGTTTGGTGGACCAGGGCCAAGATCAAAGTAATTGCTAGTCTACCTCCAATATTTGTGAAAGGTGTTTGAAGTTTTGGGTCATGCGGGGTTTTATAGAAGATTAAATCAAGGACTTCTCCAAAATTGCACATCCTTTGTGTAAACTACTTGAGAAAGAGGTGAAATTTATTTTTGATGAGGCATGTACGAAGGCGTTTGAATGCCTAAAGAGATTGACAAGCTTTGCCCGTTATAGTAGCACCGGGCGGGTCTTTACCATTCGAGGTTATGTGGGATGCTAGCGGAGTGACCCTGGGAGCTCTTTTAGGTCAGAGGTGATACACCCGTATATGAACCAAGGATTCTTGGTGATAATCATCTATATGGGGGACCAACCATTTAGGTGCACCTAACTTACCAATATTGCATGCTAAACTTTGAATAGATCAATAGTGTAAAAGCCTTGTGATTATGAAATCATGGGGAACACAATCCTAGTCAATTTGTTGATTGAATACAACCAAAATTGATTTACACATCTACTAGTCTTTACTCTTGTTTATTACTGTTTATCCATTCTTTCTCTAAGGAAATATTGGTGATAGTAATAGCTAATGCATTAACTCTAGTTCTTTCCATATTCACAATAGGATCGACCCCAACCTTTGGTGGGTTCTATATTGTCAGCGTTTTATATCTCATTTTACAAGATGTAATTTGGTGACATCTGCCCTTACTGAGTACAATAAATTTCCTTTTTCATCTCGACCCCTCCCACGAATTGTGGTGACTACGACTTCGTGGTCATGTCCCTGGGGACCTTAACTCCAAAAATCCAATTAACACCACGATGCTTATCTGAGTCATCCACGACTTGTAGTACGCCCCCATCCGATCACGAAGCGACTCATTACGACCTGATGGCAATTTCAAATTTTCTACATTTCAACTCTAGAATTACGATCTTTGGGCTTAAAATTTATAACAATATCTCCCTCTTGGGAACATTCATCCTCAAAAGTTGGAAAACATACAAAAAGCAAAGGCAATAAATCCTTATTAAAATCTAATTATTTAAGCTGAAAACTGGCGGAATAACTATCTCCGATTCAAACTACATAGGTTAGGCGAATTCAAGAATCATACATACATCCATATACATAAACCCGAAACTTGGGCACATGTTGAACTTGAAAACTAAATAGAGTTTTTGGGAGCCCGATACCTCAAGCTGAGGCCAGGTCGTATAGAATAAATGTGGGTATCTAGCCATCGTATACGCCCGACTACACATAGCTCCTTCAACACGCTTGATTCCTCCCATAAAACCTTGGTAGAAGCTATTTCCTTGTCCTTAGCCTTGGAATCTTTATGATCATGTATTTCCACCGGAACCTCTTCATAACTAAGGTTGTCTTTCGGACCAGCAATGTCCCACTTAGGAACAACTAGAGCGGGATCACCCAAGAATTTCTTTAAAGTGATACATGGAAGACGGGGATTACGAAGCTAATTAGGGCAACTCCAGATTCATATGCCACCTTGCTAACCCGTCTCACTATCTGTGGGGCCAACATAATGAGGGCTGAGAGTTTTCCTTTCTTTCCAAAGCTCATCCCTCCCTTCACGGGAGAACCTTTAGAAAGACCCGATCATTCACTTCCAACTCCAATTCTCTCCTTCTCATCGGCATAGGACTTTGGTTAACTCCAATTCTCTCCTTCTCACATCGGCATAGAACTTTTTGGTGACTTTGGTATTTTGTACATCTAAAGTATGAGTTGAACCTTTCCATAGCCTCATGGCTGAATTTGGTCCTATCATGGCGGCTTCCTGCTTCAGACCAACCAATAGGAATGCACCTCACCTTACAATGCCTCCAATGAGGCCATTTGAATATTGGAGTATTGTTTATTTATTGTATGTAAGCTTCGATAAGAGGCAAATAATCATACAAAGCACTGTGAAGTCAATCACGAATACTCTTAACATGTCCTCGAAAGTCTTAATTGCCCGCTCCCGGCTTGACCATAGTTTTGCGAGTGAAATGTTGTCCTGAGCTTAACACATTTTAGTCCTTTTGAAAGCGACCTCAGAAGCGAGAGGTAAAGTTGGATACCTGCGCACGATATGATGGACAAGGGCACTCCATGTAGTCGAACAAGCTCTTGGATATATAATTTGGCGTAATCTTCCACGAATCCAGTGAGTTTTGAATCAGGAAGTAAAAATGACCATAGTAACCTGTCCACCACAACCCAAATGGAGTCATATTTCCTTAGTGAGGCAACCCTATGATAGTAAATATTGATTTCTTCCCACTTTCCAAATGGAATGCGATATCTGAAGCACACCTCCCGATCTCTAGTGCTCGACCTTCAACACTGACGAGTTTAGACATTTAGCTACAAACTCCGCGTGTTCCTTCACCATGTCATTCCCGCAATAAACTTCCCAAAAGTCACGTTTGTGGAACTTTGGATGGATAGAATACCTAGATCCATGATCCTCGTGCAAAATCCCAGAGCTCCTCAAGTCTTCAACATCCGAAACACATAGCGACCACGGTATCGATGTACACCACCTCCCCCTTTAGAAGACCTCTACCTTACGACTCTGAATGCTTCCTTTAACTTTACCAAAATAGGGTCTTCATCTTGCACAAGCTTTTCATCAGTCACCAAGGACGGTCGATCCGTTACGAACAATCACCCCGCCATGGTGAATCAGCCAACAAAACTCCCAAGTTGATACTTTATACTTCAACTCCTTTCTTCCCTCGTCCACATGGGACAAGCTCTCCATGATCTACTAAGTGCATGCGCACTATATTGGCCTTACGGATGTAAATTTACTCATATCATAGTCCTTGTGTAGCTCAACCTGTAGAGATTGAGATCCTTTTTGAGTAGCTTAAGCTATTATAGACTCTTATGGTGTAAACATCATATGAATTTATACAAATAATGTGGCCATATCATCAAGGGAGAATACCAGCCAACAATTCAAGATCATGGGTGAGATAAATTCTTCTCATGAACTTTAGTATGGAGGCATATGCTATAATTTTTTCATGCTGCATCAATACACCTGGCTGATGCGAAACATCTGATACACCATGAACCAGCTCCCAGGGTGCCCTCGGATAGGAGTTAACAACAGGGTGTTGAAGTGAGTCGTCTTAACCTCTTGGAAGCTCTTCTCACAAGCCTCCGACCATTGGAATTTCACCTTCTTTTGGGTAAACTTGGTCAAGACTTCCGGTGACTCCAGAGACTACTAGCCACATTAAGGTGTCACAAAAGATACAGGTGGCACGGATCCAACAAACATAACATCAAGATGGAAAACTCATAACATACCGATAACCACATTTGGGGAAGTCTGCTGCTCTGGCCCAGGCTGAAGGCATAATCTATTACGCACTTGACCACCAGCTGAACTAGTGAAGCACCACGCTGGGAGGCGGTTGTTGGGCTATTGAACTAGAAGGCGCTCTGACCCCCATCATGGCCTGTCTTGCTATTGGGCGTCTACGACATATGTCGGCTTCCACAGAGCAGCACCCAAACTTTGTAAACAGCAGTGGCTCGTGTCCCCGACCACACCTACCATGGGAGGATAGAATGCGCGGCTGCTTCTCGACCACTTAGAGCACATTCTCACCCTCTCTGGTTATACTGGAGTCTATATGGCATAGTCAGTGAGAGATGCAATTTGAATATCTCTGGTGAGTTTGTTGTCGATGCCCACCACTCGACCTCCGTTGAAAGAACACATGCTTCTCCGGTCCACAGCCCTCTTGGCGTCTCCCCTATATGCCGCCTCCATCTGGTAGCATAGCGGTCTGAAATCCTTGTCCAAGTGCTTTTGCCACACCATGAATAAAATGCTCACCCGCTCCTTGATCAGCTAACTCTGAGGCGTACTTTGTCATGGTGAACTCGGAGCTTGCTCTCCTACTGCTAGCCATTCTCCCTTTCTTAAAGATTCCACGAACTCGGCAGCTTTAAATCCCTCATCTCACACGAGGAAGAACCAATCTAGAGCGCAACATGGAACTCCTCCCAAGTAGCGAGGCCTTCCTACATTTGACCTGTTATACTTTCGTGTCGAAACCAAATGTATCGACCCCTTTCCACTTGGTATAAAGCTGACTAGGACGATCCAAATCCATTCTCCCCCATGGCATGGGTGATCTTAACAATCTCATCAATGAACTCTATGCGGGTCCTCACTCTACTTGCCCTTGACCCGCGGAACTTTGGATAGTTCATTCTCAAGAAACCCTAACTCAAGCGCCGCCCCGCATTGCCATTTGCTGATGCATGTACAGCGGCTACTAATTGGCTTTACAGTGGTCAGGAGCTGCATGGCTGTCTTAATGAATGCCCTAAATTGGCATGAAGTGACTCCGATGTATGGTGCTCTGGGTAGTGGGTCTTTCTTGTGCCCGTCTGCGTTGCCATCCTCGTGGCATTTAATTCCCATTCCTCCTCTTGGTTAAATACGCGGGAGCCATGATTCTACAATCGCGAATAGCATGAGTTATAAGGATAGGGAGGCATTTCATTGCATGACATAGATAATGAAAGAGAACATTTCTAAACATGTCGTAGCCTATTCGTCATAAGTGTGGCACGCTCCACACCCATGAAAAAAATCTACTCAACTTGGTATGAAACTCTAGGAACTTCTGACCTATTGCTGCGATACCAAGTTTGTCACGATCCGAACGGAGGCCGGGATCATAACACTGGACAAGGACCTGAGACCCCAAGTCAACCTGGCATGAACATACATCACACAGAAACAATCCAATTAAATAGAAGGATTGACACATGATAATCTTAGCAAGTACGGAAATAAACAAATATCGAAATACCCAGATACGAAGGCGAATACATTCTGTTATGCCGAAAATCCTCTAAGTACGATGAGTTGTTGGGACAAGACCCTGACTAACTCTCTAATACTAAAACTAAAAATACATCAACATCTGAAAGCAAATGGTCACACCGGAAGATGAGGACTCACCACCTAAGATGAGTGCTAACTCTTGGAAGCTGCGTGAGGCAGTCCCGAGTGCCAAGGCTGTATCATGAAATGATACGACGTAGATATGCGGTCATTACATGAAATGTACCAAGTATGAAAGGTAGTAAAAGCTTGCTTAGATAAATAAAATTTTTTAAAACATGCATAATGTAAAACATAATAAAAATAAGAGTCGAAGAGTAGGGCTTGCATGCATCTTTCTAAAAATCATGATCTCAACATAACATTACATCATAAGCTTGAATTAATTGACCCAAAGCCCCAAATTTGATAGTCATAAATAGGCGAACATTGGGTCAAATCTTCTTTGGAACACACATAGATATATATACAACATGAATGATAACATATAGCGAAATCATGAGGAACAATAGAGGAGATTCGTCACTGCCCGACATACCATGATAGAGCTTACTGGTCCCAACTATCACACTCAAGTAGGTAGAGCCAGCCAAGAACCTTGTCAGGGCTAGGACGATATCATGGTATCGATATCAAGCTGGTAGCGATCGGGCGGATAGCACTCATATAGGAGGTCCTAATATAATACGATCATACCTATGTTGGCGCATGGATTCGAGGCATAGGGTTGGCCGGCCCATTAGCCTACTCGGTACTAGACACTACTCCCAAAAAACATGCATATACTCCATTGTTTACAATGAAGCTGACCATCGTCTATTGATGAAGCTAAATAATCATAAACACGTAAATACGATTCATACATGAGGAGCCTTGGCTAAAACTATACCACAAGGCTGGAAGACATAAATGAGAGTCCTCACTCCAAAATCATGTGGTAAGCTAAATTCGTAAGTGAAATCATACTTAAACGTATGGGAATTGCCCGATAATGTAACATGCTAGAAAAGTGCTTGATTTACTTTGAAAACATGAACATAACATGGTTAGATTAGGCTCATGCATTTCTCATCAAAATTCATCATACATGAACATACTTCTCAATCTCATCTTCTCACAAGCTTTCATGGGCCAGGCATCATAATTTGGAAAGCTAGTAAACATGATTAGTAATTGAAAACATGATAAAACTTTCCCATGATTCGTACTTCATCAATTTAAACATATTTAGATCATGCCTATGACATATATTTAGGAATTTCATGCATCGATTTAAAACCCCATAGGATCAACTCATAGATTTTCATGAAGTAGAGGGTTGGCATGGAGTGTGAAAAGACTCACTTACTCATAACCCTATATACGATTATAGCCGATTCTTACACACTTCTCACGATTGCCCAAGGAAAGAACTAAAGAGAACTTGAAGAAGAACAAGCTTGATCACCTCTCTAACTCTCTAACTTTGCATGCATGGGTTTAGAATAGGCTAGAATGACTTGACCTATATTAATACATCCTAAAATTAGCTTAAAACAACATATTTTAGGCCTTAGTATCATAGAAATTATAGAAAAGCCCTTACTAAATTCGTAGGAAATTCTTGTGCCAGGTCTATACAAGGGACAAAGCGACTGGTACTCAAGGCCACGACTCGTGGAATCATTGCATCAGTACCTTTGCTTGAAGGTTCGTCTAGGGCTCCATCAGGACCTCTAATTCATTGCTTTGGTGATCCAAGTCGTGGTCACCACAGTCATGCACTACCTAAATTTCAAATAAATTTCCTTCTGGCGACCACGACCAATCCCACGAATCGTGGTGGCGGCCGACTCATGGTCATTTACGTGGGGACCTTAACTCCAAAATCTAAGTAACCTGCACGATGCTCACCACGAGTCACGTCACAGCTCGTGGTCTACCCCTCTGGTCATAGAACAACGTTACGGCGTGACACGATGTAATTTCAAATTTTCTCTATTTCAACTCTAGTCACAATCTTTGAGCAAATTGCATAACATGTCATTGGTAGTGACTATTGAATAGATTGTGGAAAAACTTCTTTGCCAAGCGGGCTCATGGACATGGGTCTTTGTGATGGAGTGGACATCATGGAATCATCATCACTAGATGATCTGGGACTTCATCCCCAGAAATCTCTGTGGGCACTTCATCACTATCACTCTCTATAGTTGTTCGGATGGTCAACATCATCAATATTCAAGGAACAACGGGTTTATCTCAGTGACATTATCCCTCTATATCCAAAAAAGAAAAAAAATATTTAATACATACAGTAAAAATACTTAAATTAATATATATATATATAATAGTACGTACCGATAATAGTCGGTTTCACCAAACTAGATGAGACATTAATATTTGAGGATGTTCGGCATTTTCATCCATCCAAAGTGCTTGAGCTGACCCGAACTTGGGTTTATTCATCTCATGCTGGGATAAACACCTACAAAAATATACAATAATCATAAATCATAAATCATATAAATCAACACATAATAATGAAAATAGTATTATTAATATTTATTAATAGAAATAACACAAATAAATAGACATTACTAGTCACTTTCATGAATAGTTTGGCTCAAATCAAAATCATATCTTAGTGATTCAATTGACATGTTGGTAAGAATATTTTGGTAATCAGTCATGTGATAACATCACTAGATTGAGTTACGGGGACTCCATCAAGACTAGTTGATTTTTCATGATGATACACATTATCCTGTGAAAGAAGAATGTCGACAACTAGTCTAGAGCTCCTTCCTAAAATAAGCATATTTAACTTGATTTGATGTATATACTCAATTGGAGTCCTCAAAAAATTAGACAACGATGCATCATCATGGATATTCCACTCCCCATAATTTACTTGTCGTTGTGATAAAAATGAGGTTAGATATTTTATGATTAAAATTAGTTTCTAATCAGCACTTTTCACCCATCTTCTTATAGATTGAAGAACGAAATCTTTCGTAGAAAACGTAACCTAGATATTTAACATTGCATTTGGTGATTAATTATAATATAAAATTTTTGTTGATATTGGGCATAATTTTCCTTGCCCATTTGCCATGTTTATTCCCATATTTGATCATGTTTTGAGTTTATAATCCTTAATTTATGATTAAATTCATTGTGTGTGTGTATTTTTATGCGCTAACAAACAATTTAGTTGATTTGAGCAAGAAACCAAGCAAAATGGACTCAAAATGATGTAAGAAATGAAGATTTGAGGATCGACGGGTTTGGTGCTATGGGCTGGTGCTCCGCAACAAGTCCCTAAACTTTAGAAAAATCTCAGATTGGTCTTTACTTGGTGGCACCCCGCACCGGGTCCCAAACCGGAGGAAAAATCTGCAGCAGTCTGCTTATAGGTGTGCGGCACGGCAGAGACCCTATACGGACCTAAAATTGATGGGAATTTGACTAAATCTGCGGCGAGATAGGAAGGGCGACACACCGGGGTCATTCGGAAGAGAAAATGCTTATTTTAAAGCTAAGTCTTGAAGGGCATAAAAGCGTTATTTGAAAGGCTAAATCTATAAATAAGTCTTAGGTCATTTGTTACGTAGTTTTGACTTCTTGGAGTAGTTTTGGGTGCTTTGAAGCAATGTTTACTCATTTTTATTTCGTAGTTCATTCATGAAATCTTGTAAGCCATTTGGAAGGAAGACAAGGTTCAACAACTAGGTTTTCTCTTCTTTACTTCGTATTTTAGCATGATGACTAAGTATTTGTTTTTCGCTTGTCTCTACAGTGATGTGGCCACAGTGAATGGTTGATTGTTTGTCGAGACTAAATAAACTTAGTTTTGATTCTTTTATTATGGATGTTTGTATTTATTGTGTTAATTTATATTTATGAGATTGATCACTTTAAGTAATCGGTTCGCTTTCGATTGAACTTGGAAAAGGGGGCTCCGAAAGGGTTAAAAATGTCTGAGACGGAATTCAAAGACAGTTAAACCCATTGAGTGATGGATGTTAGAAGTTGTTGTTGAGGATTAGGAATATACCCTTCAACCCCGTTTAGTTGAAATAAAAGTAGGCATAATTGTAGTTTCATTATTCTCTTGCGACAATAGGGATATAGGCGTTAGGAGTTCATGAAATAGTTCTTGGATGCTAAGGATAGTGGCGAAATGAGATAGTAACTTGCAACTAACAATCGTATAAGAATCATTCTAGTTTAATTACGTACGAAAAACTCAACATGAAACCAATCAAGTACCATTGCCTAATTTGTCATCATTATCGAAATATAATCAAGCTTGCGTTTGTTTGAGATTAATTTTTATATTTGAAGTTTTAGTAGTTTAATATTCCAAACCTATCTTCCTTTTACTTGTTTCGTAGATTAGTGAAATCAAAAAGTAAAATCTTATAACGACTAAATTGACAAGTACGTAGTGCGATGCAGGACTTAACAATCCTATATTACTTGGCGACCACGTGTGCTTAAGCGACATCAGGTTTTGATTCCATTTTCGGGGACTTGAATCTTTGTTTAATTGTTGTAGGTTAGAGGTTTTATTTAAACTGCTTTGGTATTTTACGCTTTGCTTTTGTTTGTTAAAGTTCACGGGGTTGTTTGCCATAGTAGATGCAGTAAGGGAAGTCAAGGACCAACCTTAGCTTCTCTAGATCCTGAAATTAAGAGAATCTTTTGAAGGTTAGCTATAGAAAGTATCGAGACGGCAGTGAAGTATGAGAGAGTTCCGGTGATGCGGTTGCTAGGCCGAATTTGGGGAGGCAGCTTCTAAAGCGGTGTCGGGGCGGAGTGCTGGAAACTTTTGAGCTAAGAGGACTATGCAATTGGTCTAAAACACTTGCCAATTTGGACAAGCGCCTGAGAATCCCATGAGGCATCGATGACGTTTGTAGAGAAATTTGATGAAAACTTCCACTACTAGAGCATTAATCGATTAATATGTCAAGTTGAATCTGTTTTCATTCTCACTAATCGAAGAGGCCAAAGTGGATTCAAATGAGCCTACATTATTCATCACCCTTGGGAGATCCTCTCGATAAGTTAAATGTTGTCGATTTTTCTCTTTAGAAGAACTAAAGAAGCTAGGGGAAAGATCTTAGAATTCGTACAGAGAGATGGAGAATACTAGCTCCAAGCATGGGAACATTACAACGATTGCTTGAGGGATTGTTCACACCATATGCAACCTAAGGTGATAATTGGACACAACTTCATTGAGGGTCTAACGCTCAGATCCAAGACATCCTTTACGCTATTGCCCAAGGACGGACTCTGTTCAAAAGTTATGATGAAGTGAGGCTTTCTTGAACCTCGGAGTACGTAAAGTCAAGATTGGTAGCATTAGGGCAAAGGATTCACGGCGGCAAAGGTCTTGGGAAGCCCAGCAGGTAGATGGTTGTCACCGACCCAAACATAGGCCAGGATCGTAACATGGGACAAGGAACTCGAGAGGCCCCAAGTCTAGGCCCATGGCATAGGCATAACTAACTTCATATCACTTAAAGTGGAATACTGAATATAAGACATAGAGGAAACATAAATGTAACATAACATATCGTAACATGCGGAAACACTAGACATGCATACAAAGTTTGAGTACTACATATGGTCTTAAAGCCTCTATCATGTAAGATGGGTTTATGGGACAACACCCCCAACTAACCGGCCAAGTAAAGCAAAAATACATCATGAATGTCTAATCATAAGAGTCCCTCGAAACATGAGGACTCACCAATAAGTGATAGAAACCTCAGAGGTGGTCTAAGAATGAGGATGAGCACGAGTCGAGTCTGTATCATGAAACGATGCAAGCATAGTAAGTATATGGTTAGTACGTGGAATGTAAAAAGTATGCAAAGGCAAATTATAACGGACATTTAAAATATTGTAAAACTCATAAAACATCATAAGAGTAGGACATCATGCTCATATCATAATTATCATAACATAACATAGGCTCAAGGTTTTTTCAAAACATTTGTAACACCATCATAATCATAATCATAAGAGAAGAGTTGTATTGAAATGACTTGAGCCAACATACATAATCATAAACATGCATAAATCTTTGAAGAACAATGGGAGATTCTCTTGAGCATGCCCTATATGAGCACACATGGGCAGGCATGTAACCACACAGTCATTTAGATTATCAGTGCCTTTCCATGGTAGAACCATGAAAGTGTGACGTCACCATCAAAAGGGCTATTTGGGCCGGGGGCGATCCTCACAAGGAGGTCCCAATATACCTACGGTGGCACGTAGTTTATGAGATCCGTGTGAGAACCTAGGCCACACGAACCTAAATGCTACTCCCAAAACATATATAGTGCTCATAGTATAATATGCATGAATTCATGAACTAGTTAAATCATAATAATCATGAACATACTTGTATATACATGAACTATCTATGACATAATGCCCGTGAGTTGGCCAAAACATAGTTCATAAATCATAGGGTTCATTCAAACTTGTAGATCATACATATATCTTGTAAATCATCAAATCATAATGGGTATTTGCATAAATCAATATTTCAAATCATAAATCATGCTGGATTTGTAAATATCAACAATTGAAATGAGTCTGTAAATCGATTCATCATTAATCATACATAATTAGGCTTAATTTAATAGAAATCGAAATCAATAATTTTATATTCAAAATAGTTGTAAAATCGAAGTAAAATTCATCAAATATGATGTAAATCACAATTTAGAACAACCAACTGGTAAATCAATAAAATTCCACAAGATTTGAATTAAAACCCCATGAGATTTTTGGTAATTTTTTCATAAATTGATAGACATTGGGCATGGGTGCTAATGGGGAAACACCCATTCGTAACCCTACATATAAGGTAAGATCAAATTTCAAAGTTCCTTGAATGCCCCGAGGAAGAATTGATGGAGAAAAGATTTGGAATAGACTTGATCTCTCTAATCTTCTAACTTGCATGCATGGGAGTGAATATGATTAAGAGGGACTTAACCTATATAAACATGCCCAGAAAATAACATAAACGACGTAGTTTGGGGCCACCTGAGCATAGGAATTATGAAAAGGCCTTCACTAAGTCGCGGAAAATAATTGCCAGTGGTCCCAACGAGGGACACTCCGACTCATGGTCCCGGAGTCACGACTCGTGGAGTCAGTACGTGGAGTACACTACTGAAACCTCAACTAAAACTTTCCTTCACGGACCACAGTTCACCCAGCGAATCATAGGGATTGTCCACGACTCGTGGGGTCCTTCCATGATGTCCTTGCCTCATCCTTTTTTATTTCTTAGTCTCCCTCCCCATGAGTGACAACGACTCATGGGGCACAGCCTGAAGTTGTGGTCCTGCCTGTGGGGTCTCCTCTTCTCCAAGCCTTAAACTTCCTTCCACCTGGCGCTTCCCACGAGTCACATTATGACTCGTGGAGTTGATCATGGTCCACATCATGACTCGTTAAGTGCAGTGCCATTCCAACTTTTCTGTTTCAACTCCGAGTATGATCTTTGAGCTTCCGAGGTATAACAATATCTCCCCTTGGGAACATTCTTCCTCAAATGTTGGAAACACGGAAAAGTAGAGAAGATGCAATTATCATATTTAATCTGGTCATTGAGCGAAAGCGTGAATGACTACCTCTTATTCGAGTCACATAGCGGAACTAATTTCATGATTCACACACATCCATACACATACAAAAACATGAACACATGAGCGAGCACATAGCCCCGATACCTCATGTCGGGCGAGTCGATAGAGAATAAATGTGAGTATTTAGCCATCATATCTGCTTTGGCTTCCACATAGCTCCGCTTCAACATCTTGATTCCTCCCACAATACTTTAAGCGAAGCTACTTCCTTATTCCTTAGCCTCTCTACGAACACGATGATCTAATATTTCCATTAGAACCTCCTCATAGCTAAGGCTATCTTTACACCAACATTGTCCTGCAGGACAACTAGGGCCAGGATAGTCCAAACACTTAACGCAAAGAGATACATGGAAACACGGGATGCACGGGGAAGACCTTTCTGAAGGCAATTGCAACTCATACACTACCTTGCCAACGCTTCTCACTATCCGGTAGGGGCCAACATAGCGGGGACTAAGTTTTACTTTCCTCTAAACCGTATCACCCGCCATGGGAGATACCTTGAAATACCCAGTCATCCATCTCGAATTCAGTTCTCTCCTCCTCACATCGGTGTAGGACTTTTGGTGACTCTCGAGTTTTCATCTTGTCCCTTATCAACAGAACCTTCACCATGGCCTCATGAACCAAATGCGGTCTATCATAATTTTGCCTCACACCAAGCTCAAACCATCCAATGGGAGATCTCACCTCATTCCATAAAAGAGCCTCGAAAGGTGCCATAAGAATGTTGGAGTGATAGTTGTTATTGTAACCAAACTCAATCCGGGGGAAAGTGATCATCACAATGACCTTTGAAGTCCATCACATGCTCTCAATATGTCCTCGAGTATGGATTGTCCATTCGTGACCATGCATTTGCGAGATGAAATATTGTGCGAATTTAACTGAGTCCCAAGTCACTTTTGAAAAGACCGCGGGCGAGAGATAAGTTGAGTACCTCGATCTGAAATGATGGAAAAGGCCTCCATACAGCGAACAAACTCCCGAGATATATAGCTTGGCATAATCCTCCGGCGGAGTCCGTGGTTTTGGCTAGGTAAAAAATGGCTTGACTTTAGTCGGCTGTCTACCGCCACCCATATAGAATCATGTTTTGTCGGCCGAGTACGAGGTAGGCTGTTATGAAATCCATGTTAATCTCTTCCCACTTCCAAGTGGAAATGCTTTAATATCTAAGTACGCCTCCCGACCTTTGATGCTCAACCCTTGCTAGCGTGTTTAGGCAACAGCTACGGAATTCTACAATATCCTTCTTCATGCCATTCAACCAATAAATCTCCCGCAAGTCACAATACATCTTGATAGTACTTGGATGGATGGTATCTGATCCATAAGCCTCGTGCAATATTCAGCTTTGCTAAATCTTAAACATACGGAACACATAGGCGACCATGGTATCGAAGCACACCATCTCCGCTTGGGGAGAAGACCTCCACCTTCGACTTGAACATCTTCCTTCAACTACCAAAATCGGGTCCTTATGTCTAGCTTTCAAATCGGTCACCATAGACGATTGAGCCGCTTTGAACAACAACAACACCATCGATAAGTCAACCAGCCTAACTGACCTAGCGAAGTCGATTTATATCCTTCACCAACTCCTTTTTTTCCTTCATCCACGTGGGACACACTCTCTATAGAGAGTCTTGACTAACTCTGCTACCGCATTGGAAACACCCGGATGGTAAAGAACACTCATATCGTAGTCTTTGGGTAGCTCCAACCATGCTCAAGTAGATTGAGATCTTTTCTGCGTGAACACATATGCAAGATCTTGTAGTGCAGCAAACACATCCACATGGACCCCATACAAATGTCGCCATATCTTCAATGAGAACGCCACATGACCAATTCAAGATCATAGATTGGATAATTCTTCGTGGACTTTGATTGCCTAGAGGCATATGTTATCACCTTCCTACACTTTGCATCAATACACACCGAGTCCGATTCTCAAAGCATCACAATACACCAAAAAACATATTTCCCTTAGGTAGGTTCAACAATAGAATTGTTGTAGTAGTGCGAGTCTTAATCTCTTGGAAGCTCTTCTCACAAGCGACCATTGGAACTTTACTTTCTTACGAGTCAATTTGGTCAACGGTGCAGCAATGGATGAAAAACCTTTAATAAATCACGATAATAACGGCTAGCCAAGAAACTCCGAATATCCGAGAAGGATTCATTGGTCTAGGCCAATTCTTCAACGCCTCGATTTTAAAGAAAGGGAATCTACCGTTATGCCTTCGCTTGATACCACATGAATTAAAAAAATGCTACCAAGTTCAACAAAGCTTCGCACTTGCCGAACTTGGCATACAATTGGCGATCCTTGAGAGTCTGAAACACTACTCTCAAATGAGTGGCATGCTCCTCCTTGCTCGAGAGTATATCAAAAGATGTCATCGATGAATATCATCCACAGAACATTACCAAATATGGTTTGAACACCCTATTCATCGGATCCATAAAAAGTTGCGGGGCATTTGTTAGTCAAAGAAATAGCTAAAAACTCATAATACCACACCATGTCCTAAAGGCATCTTCGGGATATCGCACTCCCGAACTTTGAGCCTAATGATACACAGGATCTGAGATCTATCTTTAGAGAAACACTTGGCACCTGGCCCCGGTGAAACAAGTCATCGATCTGGGTAAAAAGGATACTTTGTTCTTAATAGTGACTTTGTCAAATTGCCAATAGTCTATGCACATGCAGAGCGAACCATCCTTTTTCCAAACCAATAAAACGAGGTGCACCCTGGCAGTGGAGACTTGCTTGAGAATGAAGCCCTTATCTAACGAGGTCCTTCAACACTTTTAGCTTCAGTGGGCCATCTTATAAGGAGGGATAGAGATAAGGGTGCATGCCGAGTGAAGATCAATACCAAATCAATTTCCCTCTCGGAGGAACACTTGGTAAATCATCTGGGAATACCTCTGGGTATTCACTATGCCAGGAGTGAATGGATAGTGGATCTCGGACTCAACATCCTTAAACCTAAATAGATGATACATGCAACCCTTGGAGATCATCTTTCGGTGTAAGATATGAAATAGAATGACCTACGAGCACGGTCAAACTTCCCTTTCACTCTATAAGCTGATTCCACTTGGAAAATGGAAACTCCCTTGAGGCTCTACAATTTACGAAGCATAACATGCATACAACCAACCATGCCAAGAATAATATCAAAATCCGATCATAGATTAACTCTACAAGGTACGCGGAGGTGACTTTATGCAATATAGTGATTGGGCATCCTCTATACCCACCTAGGCCCATGGCAATTACTAGAAGGGTAGAAACTAAAAATAGTTCGCAAGGTCTCGAGGCTAACTCCAAAGCTACTAGCGATTATAAGGATTCAAAAAATACAAGGTAGCTTCCAGATCCAGCAAAGAATAAACATCAATATGGAAAATCGCGGCTTACTGGCCAACCACGTCGGGGAGACCTCTATCACGGAAAGTCTTTAAGAAAGCATAGAACCTATTTTGGCGGCGGCCATAGTCCCGAACTAGTCGAGGCACCACCTTTAAGGGAGACATCTTCTTGGAGAAGCGGCCCAGGCGGCTCTTGGCACCACGGGCTCCACCACCCATGATGCGGTTGAAGAGTGATATCTAAGCACATGTACGGGTTTCCACACACAAAACAAGAATCAAGCCAACTAGGCACCTCCTTAGATGATTCTTCTTGCACTTCGCACTGCATTTGGAAAAGTGTGCTCTATGGCACGCTACCTAGCCTCTCGAATGCGAGGCCATTTGCTCCTCCAATCCCCTTGGAATCTAATGGTGTGCAGTAGGGGATGAATTGTTGTAGCAATAGACTTTGTCTTGAGGCTGGCGGCGTTGTCCAACCCCCAATTTGGGCCCGAGAAGTCCCATAATTGTCAGTCATGGCCCTTTTGGCCTCTGTCTACCTCCGATACACAAACTCCATCGCACAAGCATGCAACTGTCTGGGAAAATATATGTCCCAATGCAACATGTCACCACGCTTCGCGTGTTAACAAACTTGGCCGCCTTCAGTTCCCTCATCTCCTGTGGGAAGAACCGATCTAGGAATGCTTCGTGAAACTCTTCCCAACCTAGGGTCTGCACCCACCGCCTAGCATCTCTCTATTTCGCCCAGACCATATGTGTGCCACCCCTTTTAGTGGTAGGAGGCCAAATCAACATGTCTCACTTATCCCCACCCCCATAACCTAGGTGATCTTTAGAATCTCCTCGATGAATTCGTGTGAATCCTCATCAAACTTGGAACCAGGAACTCTAGCGGGTTCATCCTTAAGAAATCTCTGATCCGAGGATACGCACTGTTTCCATTCTATGGAATATGTGCGCTACGGCCTCTTGATGGCCACGGCGGTCAGAGCCCTACGCCAACATCTAGATAGCTTCCGGAAACTCGGCTTGAGGCGGCCCTAGTGTTTGGGGCTCTGAATAGGTAGGGCTTGTTGATGCCATGTGCTGCAATCTTCGTGGCATTCACCATTTCCCTTTATTCTTTCATTCACTCTTCGAGGAGCCATGATTCTGTCGCGAAAGCATGAATTAGAAGGATAGAAATACTTTTCATCACATGACATAGATTCTGAAAGGAGGAAATATTTTCTAACGTCTAGTGGCCTCTTCGTGTAAGTGTGGCACGCTTCATGATAAGGGGAATATTTATATGCCAAATTGATACTCAAATGTATAGCTTTTGCCTTGTTTGTCTAATATAGTACTCAAATGTATAGCTTTTGCCTTGTTTGTCTAATAATGTGTGTACATTCTCATGTAAATTGTGCGGAAGTGTGATTTTATACTAACTAACATGATTAGCGTTGTTTTGTAGGAAAAAGCATGTGCTTTTGAGGAAGAAAAATGTCATGTTGGGAGAAGTCGAAGATGCACTCGAGACGAGCAAGGAAAGCGGTTGGTTAAACGAGGAACACAAAGACTCCTTGATGGAGCGTGACACGCGCCATCGCGGATGCATACACTGAGGAAGGAAAATTGCAATAAATTCCGGTGAGGGTCCGCGATCGGGCCGTGCCACGTTGGGATTAATTTCTCCTTACTTTGCATTTCCGAGAGAGGGTCGCTGATTGCCGCGGCTCACGCCCAGCATGCTCCGCGTGCATGTCGTGCCACGTTGGAAACATTGCACAGGCGGACAATTTCCGGAGAGCTTCGCGTTTGCAGGTGTCACGGGCGGTGCTCCGCGATGCACTCCGTGACACGTTGCTTATTGACTTAGAGTATCCTAGTATAAAATAGAACACTTAGGTTCATTTTTAATTCGACTTGGTGGAGCAAGAACGTGGGTTACGGGCGGTTTGAGGACGAAAATTCTTAGGGTTTTCTCTATCCTTTCTTCTTCGCTCAATTGTTTGCATGATTTCCATTCATTTGATGATGTTCAATCCACAAATGAGTGGCTAGTCTCTTTCTTCTTGAGGTTATGAACTTGTGTTGAAATGTAATTATTGAATTGCTGGTTTTATTTTATCTTTTCTTCCATGGTTGTTCTATTTAATTCTTGTTCTTACTACGTTAATACGGCCAATGTTATGTAAATCCAAAAAGTCGGTTTCACGAGAGAATAGAAAGCTGGAAAGTTGTGAATTAATAGGATATGATCTTTTCTTGGTTTGGTAAAATTGGGAATTGATTTACCTTCATGATAGAAATATACCTGAAAGTCGTATTAGTCATGTGTGGAATGGTTTGTATAGCTAGAACTTGAATTTCTTCTTATCACGAAGTATGTAGGCGGAAGGTTCATGATTCTTAAGTTGGGTTAAATATGAGTTTTAATCCATAGGCATAAGTTCCGACTAGCCTTTGGGAAAAGATAAACCATGTACATCAATAGTTCGTTTGTTTACATGTTCTTTGTAGCCTCGGCATGCTCTCATTCATAGTTCGGACTGTTTGTATAGATAACTTAGTTTAGTATAAAAATATATTTTCTAAAACACACAAACTTTTTCTTCACCTTGTTGTCTGCATTATTGCGATTGTAGTAAATTAACAACGTAAAGGTTTCACCCAGTATTCTATTCTGGGTTCGATGACATTCCGGTTCTTAAACAGAGCCTTGTATTACTTGTATGACATTACACTTGCCAAAAGACTCATCGAGTTTTTGGCAGATTCTTGCAGGAATAGGCAATTGGTGAAACTTTAAATTTTATTTTCTCGTGTTAGTTTGCTATTTCAATATTTTAGTGTTGACAACTTGGTCTTCCTTTTGTATTTTGCAGAAAGCAGTTACATTGAACAACGGCAAGAGACAAAGAATTGGTGGATCCATCCTTAAGAGCCGGAAAGACAATTCAATCGCCAACGGAGAGAAGCTCTAGGAGAAAGTTGCGATTGCTCGAGACAAACTATTATGGAGCAACCGCGGGAATCCCACCAATCGTGCGGGCGTACTAGTGCCCGAGAGTGCGCAACCCGAGCCGGTTTGCGATGTGCTTGATCCCACGTACTAGTAATGTTACATCAAATATTCGCAAACCTGAGCCGGAAAAGGATTCGAGCGCGAATATGGTGCAATTGCGCACACAAGCGGGCGATTAAGGTCTCCCTCACGAGGATCACAACAACATCCCCGAGGCCTGCGGAGATAAGTGACACTTACATCGGCCCGGAGTGTCCCGGCCAGTTACGTCGAGCTTACACTTTTCCCATGTTCACTTTTGGGAGATGCCAAGAGGTGGGCTAGAAAGAGTGAGCCACCAAACTCTATCACCTCAGCAGGATGATCTTGCAAAGAAGTTCTTGATCCGATTCTTTCCCTCACGGGTAAAAGCAGCCAAGGCTTAAGTCAAATTCTAGAAGTTTTAAACAAAGGAAGGAGAGAATCTGTATCAAGCAGGAGAGATTCAAATCATTGTTGAGGTGTCCTCATCACCATGTCGGTTAAATGATGTCTTGGTGCACACTTTTATAGAGGGTTTTGGAACCCCACATAAAAATTTTCTTGAGATTCGCGAGTTTGGGGGACAAGCTTTAGAAAAAGACTTATGAGGTGTATACTTTGCTTAATCGTATTTCGGGAAATGGGAGTGGAATGCGGACTCTTCCAAGGAGGAGCAAGAAAGCGTGAGTCTTCAGTGGATGGGTTTACAGCTATGCTGCACAGAGATAGTTTGTCTTGGAGAATCAATTGAACACCCACTTCGGCAACATGAACTTGAGCAGGTCTCAAGCCCCATTGAATGCGGTGCGCGAGATTTGGTGTGAAGTGTGGGAGCAGCCGGGCACTGGTAGTGTTGTGGAGCAAATCCAGGACTCGGTGAACTTTGTTGGGAATGCACAAAGGAGAATCATAACGGTATGGGAATAGCTCTGACTCTAATTGGAGGAATCACTAGAATTTCTCTTGGGGTAGCAACAACCGTCGGGGCGAGTTCGAGTCGGGGGGATGCGGCGCGAGGTCAAGGAGGGCCACGGAGCTATCAGGCTGTCTGAAAGTAATGCCCCTCCTCCACCACCATCGCCCGACGTTGAGGAGATGTTCAAGCGGTGGCAGCTAGCCCAGCTCAGTGCCGGCGGCTATGTCAAATTAGCGTAGCGTCAAAAACATTCGAGGTAGCTGCCAAGGCCTTTGGAGGTATCAATTTGGGCAATTTCTTTGAGCCCGAGAACACCGAGGCCTAGAGGAGGACTCCCAGTGACCACAGAGATCCCAACCCCAAACGGTAAATGCGGTGACCACGGTGGTTTGCCGGTTGAAGGAAGTGGAACCCGAAAGACCACCTCAACGGTCGGGAGTAGCGAAGCGGGAAGCGGGGAATGATGAGAGGGGGAAACACAAGAAAGTGCGAATCGAAAGACCTCCCACCCCAGTTCCCTCAACGATTAAAAGAAGCACAAGGAGGCGTGTAAGAAATTCATGGAGGTGCTTAAGCAGTACACATTAACACCTCTTTGTGGATGTTTTGCGGAGTGCCCAAATATGCAAAATATATTAAGGACATCGTGCTGACAAAGCGAGGCTTAGGAATATGCCACGGTGGCCCTTCCGAGAGAGTGCACTTCCGGATAAAGCCGGTTGCCCATGAAGCTGCGAAGACCTGAGGCTTCACAGATTCAATTAACAATCGGGCAAAGTATCCGAGCTCGCGGTTTATGTGATTTGGGAGCGATCATTAACTTGATGCCATCTTCGGTATTCAAGAAGTTAGGTCTAGGAAGTCCTAGACCTACAACGGTGATTTTACAGCTTGCAGACCGATCTTTAAGCAAGACCGGAGCGGTATTGTGGAGGGGCGTGCTAGTGCAGTCGGCTCCCTAATCTTCCTAGTGGATTTTGTTGTCTTCCGGACTTTGAGCCATGCGGAAGTCCCATTTATTTGGGACGACCTTTCTTGGCAACGGGAAGCGCTCTCATAGATGTAGCTGCAGGTCAGCTAACGATGCGAGCACATGATAAGGTGGAGGTGTTTGATGTGTACAAGGCCACCAAACTCAGACGTGTACGAGAACTCGTTGATTAGCAATCTTTGGAGCAAGTGCTGCTCGGGCGTTGAACAACGCGAGAACTGAGAGGGCTAGATAGAGGAGTAAGCTTGATGAGGGTGTGGACGTGTGAGAAACGTCGGAGTCACCTAGAAGCGGAAGGTGAGCTCAAACGACGTCGGCGAGACGGTAAACCGGGCGGCGCACGGAGGCAACTTGTAAATTGTAATTGTAAATTGTACATATGAAGAAAAAAAAAAAAGATTTTTATTTTTATTTAATATCTTTTGTAGTATAGGGGTGTAAATAGAAAACTAAAAATATTTTTGTTTTTCAAACTTTGGAATTCTAACCGATTTCGTGTGGTAAGATGTTTTACGGTTGATCGGAGGAAAAATGCTAAGGAATGCAAAGGAGAAAAACTAGGTAAGAAAATTTTTAAGTGGCAAAACGGTGAGCTGTAGCGATGGCTCGTGTCACGGAGGAGCCTCCGCGATTGCCCTGCGCGACACATTGAAGGCAAAAACTGGAATTTTAAAAATTCCAGAATTGGATTCAACGTGTCACGGAGGGATTGCTCCGCGTTACCCTCAAGTGACACGTTGACGTGTTAATCCCGTCGGGTCTGCCAGGGTCACCGGGCGACCAGCAGCGAAAATCCCACTTTAAACCCTAAACCCCTCATTTCTCTCATTTTCCTCTACCCTCCGCGACAAAACCCCCAAAAATCCCCTCCCCTCAACGTGTCACGGCATTAGGATTGAAATTCACCAACTTTTCTTCATATCATCGAATTAAGGTATGTTCTTGAACTCAACTTCAATTTTTAGCTAAAATTTCGATTTCTAGCATGAACTAGGAAGAATCCATACCCTAGATAGAAAATTGAGCTTAAATACATTTAAGTTGTTGTTAATTGTTGTTCGTAGTATCGTTGTGATCACATGAACTCGATAATTACATACTTAATTGAATTTTGTGCGAAATTTTAGCTAGGGTTGGGTTGAGAATTTGAAAAATTGAATTGAGGAGGAGTGAAAAATTGTGGGTTGTGCATGTTGGAGTGAATTGGTGTGTATATGCTTATCGTGTTATGACTAAGAAACGATGAAATTATCGGGGTGCAAATTGGGTGAAATTCCAGATCTTATCGAATTACATGAAAATCGGGAAATTGCTTAGTTTGAGTTTGTGGAATATTCTTATTTTTTTCGTTTTCTTTTATTTGAATGCCATGTAATGAAATGATTATCGATAGTATGTTGGAATTAGCGGTGCGAAGTCGGAGTAGTACACCGAGATTTATCTTTGCCAAATTTTAAGAAGGCATAGGCGATTTCGTTTATGTTTTTTTCTTTTGTTAGTTGTTCTAGATTTTGTATCTTTTTGTAAATTAGAATAAATGGATCTTGCCAAAATGCATGAGCTAAAGACTAAGTGTGGGGTAGGCGAGGCAAACCCATCCTTAGTCAAAGCTGGATTTAAATCGATAATTTATTATTCTTATGTCTGTTTTCTTTGGCAAGGGCAATATCTACTTGGCGAAGCGGAACAAAAACAAAAGAAACGCATCAGCTTATCGAGCGCCGGAAGAAAAAAGAATTAAGGCAGGGCAAGCACTCAGCACCCAGCGGTTCCACGCGCGGCCAGCGCCGCCATGATGGAACACGATGGGTAGTGAGGAGGAAGAAATGGTATACCAAACACAAAGAAAACAAATACTTCCACAGGAGCATATTGCCGCAAGGAACCATTAGCCTGAAGTTCCCCGGGGATGGTGCAAAGTTGTGACTATTGGGCTACGTTTCATTTTCGACGAGCCCAAGGAGTGCAGCCTGCACTTAATCCGGGAATTTTATGCCGCGCGGAACTCAGAGCACTAAGGAGTCACACCATCAAAATAGGGGCAGTTGTCACATTGGGCCTACTTCACCTCGTGCCATCTTAGGGCGCAAAATACGGACGCCCACGTGCTCAGACAGGCGAACATCCTCCACCTATGCGGATATCGAGCGCATTATGTATCAGAGCCGGTCAACGGCTGCGTTGGAGGCGAGGCACAAGGAGAGGGGCTACCATCGGACAACTTTGCCCTATGCACGAGATGAGCAGGAAGCGGGATGCATTTGAAAATCGTTTGCTCTGTTTGATTAGGGGTGCACATGACGGATGTGACCGGGATCGTGTATGCATGGTATACGCCCTGATGAAAGGGCTTAGAGATCAATGTCCGGGCGGTGATCATATCCTGCATGAAGAGGGCCCGGTGCATCAGGAGCACGGTGCGGGTCGGCGGGGCTGGCGGCTACGTTCTGAGGCCTTGAGGTCGAGGAGGAGGCCTAGACTACATCCCATGAGATGGAGCGGTGTGCCATAGATATTACAAAAACTAAGGCACCCGGCACCACTCACGGGCCTGTTCTCACATTGGCCGAAGCGACATGCTCGGGATGATCAATATATGTCGCATGTTCGGGATGCGAGATGCTCCCGGCCTACGCATAGGCGGGAGGCAGAAGCGCGGAGGACGGGCGCCAGCTCGACTTAGATTACCCATTAGGCGAGAACGCCGAGGGCACTATATCGGGTGGAGCCCACCGCTTTTTGTAAGGCTTGTAGATGATGATGTCCCCACGGCCAGGAGACACGTCGCGAGGGGTCCGATGTTGAGTCGGAGGAGGGCGACGGTGGAGACTCGAGATATATAGAGGATAGAGAGCGCGGCACGATGAGGAAGTGGAATACTTTGGCGATCGGGGTTTCCTGAACCACCTTCTGTTTGTAATTGTATGAACACTTGGGACGAGTGTTCGATTTTAAGTGTGGGGTGGGAGTAGTTGGGGTAGTGTTGAAGTTTGCCTTATTTGTGTATCATCGCATGTTCTCTGTCTTATTATGCGTGTTTGTTTTAATGTGACTCGTTTGATGTGTATGTTCGTTATTGTAAGCTTGTTGTTGCGAAATTGTTGTTTGTGTCTTGTGGAATGTTGTTAGCCGGTATGTAAATAGTTTTGTCGAAATCATAGAACGTTTTTATGTAAATAGTTTTGTCGAAATCATCGACATTTTTTTTAAATTTTTTATAACTATTTTTCTTTTGGGTTTCTCGGAGTTTGTTTTCGTTCTTTTGCGAGAAGAGTCCCATTGAACAGTCGTAAATAGTGACCCATACATGATGGATGGATGACGACCGTCTTAAGGGAAAGGTAGTCGATAGGAGTAGTATAAATTCTTTTTTATAATTTTTTATTTTAATTTTTGTTGGTTTGATGGTTGTATCCCATGCATGTTCTTGCTCTATGGCTACGGCATCTTTGTTGCGTGTTGTACATAATAATTATACTGCGAAGATGATTCGTAGAAAGCATGCAAAATTTTGTACATATGTAAGACACTTATGCCATAGAATTCGATTCGGTGTGATCGAGGCTTAATTTTGAATTCTTGTGATTAGGCGATTAAAGAATCCGTGAAGTCATCTTGAGTTGAGCATGTGCATCGAGAGTGTATAGTGAATTGTTTATTCCATGCTATTGTCGAATGTGTCTTGAATTGCACATGCGGTATGCAAACGAAATGAAGGAAGTGTAGTGTAGGAAAGGATGTAGGCGTTTCTTTGTCAACCAAAAGTCTCTCTGGTTTTCCTTTTCATATCTACCTTGAAAATTAAATCCTAAATCGGCCGTTGAGCACTTTAGCCTTTATAAATTTTCTTTTACGGTTTTCTTTTGTCGAAAAGGGTGTGAACCAAGTGAACTTCTTTTCATAGTCCTTAAACCAAATCCAAGAAGCTCTTAAGCGCTCAAGAAAATGTATAATTTTCCCATGGTGTCAAGGAGTGAAGTGATAAAAGAAAGAAAAAGTGATGAAAAAGAAAAGAGAGAGAGAAAGAAATTAGAATTGAAATATAGCCAATTTGAAGGAAGAAAGTTGTTTAACTCAATTTTCTCTTCGTTAGTCGTGTGTTAAGAGATGGGTGATAAATACAAAGATAAACTTCAAGAGGAGGAGGAAGGAAGAAAATAATTCTAGAAGTTGATAGGATGTGTGAAAAAGCGCTTAAGGAAGGCTGGTTACTATTATTGGTTAGCCAGAGTATATACTAGTTCAGTAGCTTACGTACAACCCGTTAAGTCCTACGTGATCTTACATCACGCATCCATATATTAGTGGGTAAAACACTAGAGGCAAGCTTATGGGTCATGACACAATGCATAGACCGTTTGGGAGAGTGGCGAAATTGTGTGTATATAAATACCCGACATGAATTTCCTTAGAGTTCATGTGATTAAAGCAAAGGAATCTCTCTTATTGTTGTGAGGCACATGTTTGATGATAGAATAAATTCGTGTCGGATATCTTGGTCAGCTAATATGCGTGAGTTTGCCGATATCGAGAGTCGATTCTTGTGCTAGGAGGTCTTGATTTATTAAGTGTCATTGTAATAATGATACTATGCATGTTTCTTGATGATTTGTTTGAACATAATCGGTATAACCGTAGCTCGGATTGTCGAGCCAAAGTAGCCATGATAGGATATCAATTTCATGAGGTGTATAAGTATTGTTCGGACGAACAAGCTTTTTAAGTGTGGGGTAGGTGATAAGGGGCATATTTATATGCCAAATCGATACTCAAATGTATAGCTTTTGCCTTGTTTGTCTAATAATGTGTGTACATTCTCATGTAAATTGTGTGGAAGTGTGATTTTATACTAACCAACATGATTAGCGTTGTTTTGCTAGGAAAAACATGCTTTTGTAGGAAGAAAAATGTCATGTTGGGAGAAAGCGAAGGTGCCTTTCCGGGAACGAGCAAGGAAGCGGTTAGTTAAGCAAGGAACACAGAACCAGCGATGGAGTAAGTGACTGCCATCGCGGATGCACTGCTGCCTGGGAAAGGAAAATTGCAATAAATTCGGTGAGGTCCTTGATCGAGCCCGTGCCAAGGCCCAGGATTAATTTCTCCGAGACTTTGCATTTCCGAGAGAGGTCGCGTTGCACAGAAGTAGCGTTGGCTATGCTCCGCGATGCATGTCGTGCCACGTTGGAAGCATTACAGGCGGACAATTTCGAGCTTTCGCGTTTGCACCGTGTCACGGAGGGCGGTGCTCCGCGATGCACTCCGTGACACGTTGCTTATTAGGAAAATTTATCCCTAGATATCAATAGAACACTTAGGTTCATTTTTAATTGTTCGACTTGGTGGAGCAAGAACGTGGGTTACGAGAGGCGGTTTTGAGGACCCGAAAATTCTTAGGGTTTTTTCTCTATCCCTTTCTTCTTCCTTTCAATTGTTTGCATGATTTCCATTCATTTGATGATGTTCAATCCACAAATGAGTGGCTAATTCTCTTTCTTGCTTGAGGTTATGAACTGTTGTGTTGAAATGTAATTATTGAATTCTTGGTTTAATTTTATCTTTTCTTCCATGGTTGTTCTATTTAATTCTTGTTCTTACTCGTTAATATACGGCCAATGTTAATGTAAATCCAAAAAGTCGGTTTCACCGAGAGGGCAAGCGAAAGTTGTGAATTAATAGGATATGATCTTTTCTTGGTTTGGAAAAATTTGAGATTGATTTACCTTCGGGATAGAAATATGCAGAAAGTCGTATTAGTCATGTGTGGAATCGGTTTTGTATAGCTAGAACTTGAATTTCTTCTTATCACGAAAATGTAGGTGGAAGGTTCATGATTCTTAAGTTGGGTTAAATACTTAATCCATAGGCATAAGTTGCGACTAGCAGCAATCGGGAAAAAGATAAACCATGTACATCAATAGTTAGTTTGTTTACATGTTCTTTGTAGCCTCGTATCTCTCATTCATAGTTCGGACTCAAGCCCCCCGTATAGATAACTTAGTTTAGTATAAAAATATATTTTCTAAAACACACAAACTTTTCTTCACCTTTATTGTCTTCATTGTTGTAGTTGTAGTAAATTAACAACTAAAAGTTTCTAGTATTCCTATTCTGTGGGTTGGAAATTCCGGTTCTTAAAAGAGCCATGTATTACTTATGCGACCACGTACACTTGCGGGCTCCTCACTTCACACCCATGAAAAAGACTCTAGTCAATGTGGCTTTCAAACACCACTAGGAAACTTCAAACCTATTGCTACGATACAAAGTTTTCACGGCCCGAACATAGACAGGATCGTAACACAAGACAAGGAACCCGAGAGAGGCCCCAAGTCGATCCATGGCATAGGCATAACTAGATTCATATCATAGCGGAATACTGAATGTAACACATAGAGGAAACATAAATATTACATAACATATCGTAACATGCGGAAACACGAAGAAATGCATACAAGGCGCAGAGTACTAAATACGATGCAGCCTCAATCATGTAAGATGGGTTGATGGGACAATATCCCCAACTAACCCGGCCAAACTAAAACAAAAATACATCATGAATGTCTAATCATACGGCCCTCGAAACATAAGGACTCACCAATAAAGTTGATAGAAACTCCAAGATGGTCTAAGGATAAGGATGAGCCTAAAATGAGTCTGTATCATGAAATGATACATCATAGAAAGTATCTCGTCGATCGTGGGAATATGCAGTATGCTAGTGAGTAAAATGGATATTTAAAATATTGTAAAAAACTCATAAAACATCACTTAAAGTAGGACATCATGCTTACATAGTGCGATTTATCATGTAACATAACATAAGGCTGGTTTTTAAAACATTTGTAACACCATCATAAGCACAATCATAAGAGAAAATTTGTAATGAACATGACTTAGGCCAACGCCACATAATCATAGTAGCCACGCAATATGAGGAGCAGTGGGAGATTCTCTTAATCGACATATCCCATATGAGCACACATGGGCAGGCTTGCTAACCTGAATCGGAAGGGTATCAGTAACACTTAAGGTAGAACCATGAAAGTGTGATATCACCATGAAAAAGGGCCATTTGGGCCAGGACGGTCTGAGGGTCCCAACATACCTACGGTGGCACATAGTTTATGAGATCAGGGTAGAACCTAGGCCCGAACCTACTCAGTATTAAATACTACTCCAAAAATATATATAGTGCTCATAGTATAATATGCATGAATTCATAGTATTTAAATCACTAATAATCATGAAATACTTGTACATACGTGAACTAGCCATGACATAAGGCCCGTGAGCGGCCAAAACATAATTTAATAAATCATAGGTTGATGCATACTTGTAGATCATAAATATATCTTGTAAATCATCAAATCATAATGGTTATTTTCATAAGCCCATATTTCAAATCATAAATTGATACGGATTTGTAAATATCAACAATTGAAGTGAAGGTCATAAATTGATTCATCATGGATCATTACATAATTAGGCTTAATTTAATAGAAGCTCAGAAATCAATAATTTTATATTCAAAATTAGTTGTAAAATGATCAAGAATGTCAAATGTAATGTAAATCACAATTTAGAACAACCAATTGGTAAGTCAATAGGAATTCAAGATTTGAATTAAAACTCCATAAGATTTTTGGTAAATGTTTCATAAATTGATAGAGATTGGGCATGGGTGAAACGGAAACACCCATTCATAACCCTACATGTCACGGGTAAGATCAGTTCAAAGTTCCTTGAATTCCCATGGAAGAATTGATGGAGAAAAGCTTAGGAATAGACTTGATCTCTCTAAAATGCTTCTAACTTACTTGCGTAGGAGTGAATATGATTAGAGGGACTTAACCTATCTAAACATGCCTAGAAAATAACATAAAATGACGTAGTTTAGGGCCCTTGAGCATTGGAGACGGAAAGGTACTTACTAAATTTGTAGAAAATAACTATCGAGTGGTCCCAATGAGGACCTCACGACTACGTGATTCAGTTCACGACTCGTGGAGTCGGTTGTGAAGTACATTGCCCGAGCCTCAACTAAAACTTTCCCTTCCTTGACCACGACTCACCCCACGAATCATGGGGGCCCGAGCCACGACCAGTGGGGTCCTTGCGTGATATCCCTTTGCCTCCTCCCTTTTTCTTTTCTTAGTCTCCCTCCCCACGGCCCGACCCAACGACTCGTGGAGTCCACGGCCCTGAGTCGTAGTCACCTTTCGTAGGGTCTCCCTCTTCTCAAGTCATAAATTTCCTTCCCTTGCCTTCCCCATGAGTCACATCATAAGCGGTTGATCTCTGAGTCTGTCACAACTGATTACTAGTGCAGTATAATTTAACTTTTCTCGTTTTAACTCCAGTGCGATCTTTGGTCTTTGGGAAGTATAACAATATATGGCAGCTGATCGGGGTAGTCATTAGCTAGTTGGTGAATATGATGAGTAAAGTTGGTGACCACCAGCGAGGAGGCCAAGTTCAACGGAGTCACCAGTACATCCACCACCATCATGTGAGGCGCATGGAGAAGACCATGCCTATTCAGGTTGTCCACTTAATCACTTAGTACGCTATATTTTTGGGACATCAAGGTCGTGGTGGAGTTTTTTAGGTAATGGAGATAATCGAGGTACCAAAATGGAGCAATCCCCCTTGGGGAGGAATCAATACTTCTAAGGCCCCAGGAGACACTTATCAAAGGCCATAGGACGTGCGAACAATTCTATTAAGGAGAAAATGAAGAAATAGATGGTGTATCGGATGCAGAGTGGTAATTGAAATTCAAAAAATCCATCCATGAGCTTGAAGGCAAATGGGGTAATTGGCCCTCTGAGTAGAACCTTGAGACGATAGGGGGCACTCCCAAGTAATACCGAAGAACCCCAAGGGAAAATGTAAATGCTATTTTCTTCGCGTGGTAAGGAGAGCTGGGTGAGGTTGTCCCCGAAGAAAGAAAAAGTGGCTGAGGAACGAGGACATGAAATCCAAGGCGGGTAAGGTATGCAAGGAAACCCACAATCAAAAATTATGATAGCTAGACCACATCACATTTCCTCAAAGGTTGAAGAAAAGACGAGAGGACACAACTGTAGTAAGTTTTCTTGAAGTTGTTGAAATAGGTTCATGTGAATATTCTATTGGTGGAGCTTTTGCAAGAAGTTACGAGTACACCAGGTATCTCGGGAATATAAGTGGCCAATTAGAGGAGGCATATAAAGTTTGAAACTATGGCTCTTACGGAAGGTACGATTGTTAAACCTAGTAAATCTTAATTGACTAGCTAACATGCATGTGTTTGTGAAGTGTTTAGAGCATGGAACATGCGGGAGAGGCTTGGGAGTGGAACACGCGAGTGCGTTGTCGCGGCGAACGGAAGGCCGGGGCCGGCGGGGCACACCGAGCACCGCGTCGCGCCCCTTCCTCGGCGCAAGAATAGCACATCACACAGGTGTCCGCGCTAGGAGGCGCGACGCGCACCGACCTCCACCGCCTTCCTATATATATGTCAAAGTGTGAAGGCTTGTTTCATTTTAAAATTTTCCCAATCGAAGGTACGGCTCGGAAACTTGTTACCGCGAGGTTTCACTACTTAAGTCAAATTACGCCCGTTAAATCATCTCCAAGCGTCAATTCTTCTTGCTTAATGATTCCTAGGCCTACGAAGAACGTATATACAAAAGTTATTTCTTCGAAATTATCCGGTTCGAAGGAGTCACTTGAGTAAGTTGTGGAAATTACTTATAATCAAGCCTAAGTGTTTACCAATGATAATTGGAGTGACCACTATTTCATGACGTAAGAGTTATAATACGAAGAATTATGAGTTACGGATTGAAAAAAGATTTATTGAGCTAAAATCGGCAATTGGGTATGTTAAGGATAATCTCTTGACAAGTTATTTCCATCATATAGTTGATACGATCTACACTTTCTAAGTAAGTTGCAAGTACGTATGTTGTGATTAGGCGTGCTACCAGTAGACAATGGTTATATATGTTTTGATTAGCTAGTACCAGGTGAATTGGGATTGTATCATTGTAATTCTCGTAGGGCAAGAAATATACAACATGTGAAAAACGCTAGGAACATCATAGAGACTTCCCTAATCATTTGTTTACTTTTTAGAGGATTACGATGTCTTATTATCGTACCGAGGCCTTGAAGGTTGTAGTCAGCTGTTGGGCATAACTTGGTAAGGTTGGATAGCATAGGGCACATCTAGGCGATATAACTTTCTATTTGATGCTTATTTAAATGGTACAACTCGCCCGCAAGCCGATGAGTGCAACTTGACGCCACCGGGCGGGAATCTTGACGGGGTGGTCTTACCTTTGAGTCGATGACACAGAGTTCCTAATGAATGGAGTGGTAGGTTGTCCTTATGATCGGCTCTTTGTCGTGTGACCAGCTTCAACCGACTTCTTGCTTGTCATATAGGTCACTCGGGAAACCAACCGGTTGTTAGAAGTACGATAGACTAGCTAACACTCTATGGGAAGGAACCTTGTTAGTATTTAGATGGGGGGCCAACACATCGGGATACTTTTCGAGATGTCATGTACATATTGTTGTGAAGGGCTAAATCCGAGATATGCCCGCCTACGAGGCTATAGATCATCGGAGCCACATGAAATGTGGAAAGACTAAGTTAATATGATGGGAACTAGAACCATAGATCAGCGTAGTACCTTCGAGGCTAAGAATATAGTATCTTTGCCTATGGGGAGAGTTAGGTCCTAGCGCTTAGGAGCATCGGTGTCTTGATCCTACGGTTTTTCTAAGTGAAGGAACTAAATAGTTGGTCGCCTGCGACATACCCACATTCTTATGAGCTATCATTGTCCCTGGCAGCAGCCTTCATACTATCGCTTTAAGTCAGCAAGACCTCGTCCTTTTACGTCCAAGATGATGGAGGTTGTAATCGATGCGAGACCCTCTATGTAATAGCAGGGAACTCAAAAATCGGATATGGGAGTTAAAATAGGAAAACTAAAAATCTGGGTTTTAGGCCAAGGATGAGTGGTTGGACGATTCGTGAGGAGAGCCCGCAGTGAATCGGGTGACTCGTGGGAGGCTTGGGAGAATATAGGGAAAAAGGAGTCCCCACGGGATTGGGAATGACTCGTGGTCGGACATCACACGAGTTGTTAGGTCATGTAAGAAGTATAATAAAAATAGAAAAGGCAAGGCAATAGGCTTAATTGAAGGGAGACCACGACTCTTCGTATGGAGCAATGAGTTGTGGTATGGTCATTGGGTGGAATTTTTGAATAATTGGCATAAGGAGCGTGTACTTCACGAGAGTGAGTAGCCACGATCGTGGCCACCCTGTGGAGGTCGTTATGTCATCCATTAGGACCCCATTATGATTTAAACAGTGTACAGATGGGCGGTGACAAATCGTTTGGGCATGTAACAAATCGTCACGTCGTCCGTTAGGGTCTTTAGCGATTATTTTCTATGAAATAGTAAGGGTCTTTTCATAAATTCTTAAGATCCTAAGGTCTAGACTACGACGTTTTGGATTATGAATAGGGAAATTTAAAGGGGTTAAGTTGATTTCTCTTCATTCTTGCTTCAGAAATATAGTAGAGAGGCAATCAAGGGAGATTCTAAGTTGTTCTCCTCCAATTATTCCAATTTCATTCTTGGGTAATCAAAGGAAAGTTAAAGAATAAGAATATCCCGCTATGTAAGACTATCAATGGGTGATCTCTTCACACCCATGTCCCTCATATGATTTTTACCAAAATTTTAACACAAACTCATGGGGTTTTGAATTTGATTGCCAAACTCTAATGATTTAATTATGCGTTTTGTGATTTTAAAATCTTATTATAATCTATGAGTTTTGATAAGGTGCAATGATTTAAATTAATAATAATATTATTGATTTGGAGTTCTATGTGTTTAAGCCTAATTATGCATGCCCCATGATGAATTGATTTACGATCTACTTACCCATTGATGATATTTATTAACCCAGCATGAATTATGATTTAAATCATGGATTTATTATGTTATCATTATGATTTTATGAATTTCAAGTTATAAGCATGATCTATAAAGAGTATGTATGAACCTTATGAATCATAATTATATATTTGGTCGACTCACGGGCCTTGATTCGTGGCGAGTTCACGTACTTACAAGTGATTTATGATTATCATGATTTAACTAGCCTTGAATTCATGTATGTTATACTATAAGTACTATATATGTTTTGTGGTAGTATCGAGCACCGAGTAGGTTGGGAGTTCGGAGTTAAGCCCCAGATCTCATGAATTACGTGCCGTAGGTATATTGAGACCCTTTTCATGACTTTTCCCGGCCCAATGGCCCTTTTCTTGGTGATATCACACTTTCATGAATTTCGCGACCCTTGGCAAGTATGGACACCCTCCACGACTAGGAGTTCATCCCGGGCTTCATAAATGCGCTCATATAGAGGTATGTCGGTTAAGAGAATTTCCCACTTTGTTCCTCATGATTTATGCATTTATGATTATGTATGTTATCCAAGTCATGTTAAGAAAAACTCTTTTATTATGATAATGATTATGTTATGTTACGAGCGTTTGAAAACCTTGAGCCTTATGACATGTTATGATGATTTATGATATGAGCATGATGTCCTACTCTTCTAATTATTTATGAATTTAATATGTGTTTAAAATGTCCATTTTACTTACCTTGTATACTCAGTACATTCCATGTACTGACCGCATACATTCTATGTTGTGCCGTTTTATGATACGGAGGCCCCGGCTCTCGGGCTCACCTCCCCTGCGTAGATTATCTCGGAGTTGTTCTCGGCATACTTGATGATTCCTCATATTTCTAGGGCTATGTATTCGGACAACTTTGTTGTTCTTTAAGTTTGGGATTGTTGGGTTAGTTAGGGTGGCCCATCAACCCGTCTTTTTCATAGGTAGAGGTTTATCGGACTACAAGTTGTAATCGGCCGTATTATATGAGTCTAGTTTTGCTTTTCCTTCTATTATGTCATGATTACATTCTTTTTATGCTAAGTCTTCTGCTCATGTGATTGGGATTAGATGTATACTCATGCCATGGATCGATTTGGGGCCTCGAGGCTCCTTATCCGAGTGTCTATGATCACAGGTGTACGTTCGGAGTCGTGACAGTATCGAGCCATAGGTTTGAAGTGTCCTAGGGAGTCACGAAAGACGCGTTAATTAAGGAAGTCTTTTTCATGGGTGTGAAGTGCGCCACACTTATGAAGAAGAGGCTACTTGACATTTAGAAAATATTCCCTTCTTTCATAATCTATGTCGTGCGATGAAAGTCCTTTACCCTTCTAGTTCGTGTTAATTGCGTTGCGAGAATCATGCCTCCTAGAAGGATGAATGGTAGAAGAAATGGTAATGGCAATGATCATGAGGTTGTCGAGATGGTGAGCATAAACCAGCCTTTGGATTCCTGGGAGTACACACTAGAGCTTCTTTACTTGAGGATGGGATTTAGGGCAACGATTCGAATGCGCACGAGGCCATGATTGCCCGAGTCCGGAATCGAGCAGTGGCGCATTTCCTGAGAATGGGATGCGTGGCAACTAGGGTGAGCGATTTCTTGAGGATGAGCCCTCAGGAGTTCACACGGGGTCAAAAGTGGACAAGGATCACACGATTTCATAGAGGAGATTACGAAGATCACCCGGGTTATAGGGGTAAACAATGGAGTTCATTGACTTGACCTCCTATCAGCTTAAGGGTGGATCACATATGGTTCAAGCGGTTGAAGGATGTCGGAGAAGTGCGTGCGAGCTAGATAGGTTGGGAAAGAGTTTCACATGACATTTTGGGGCTGGTTCTTCCGCTTGGGAGATGAGGGAGCTCAGGCGGCCGGGGATTCGGTGTACGAAGCAAGGTAATATGTCTGTCGGGAGTATGCATTGGAGTTCTTTGGCTATCTAAGTATGCTCCAAAGTTGGTAGCGGATCGGAGGGCTCGGGTGGCTTGGGTTTGTGCATGGGGTGGCAGATTATTTGGACAAGGATTCTTTGGATCGCCATGCTACCCAGTTTATTGACTTTTACCATATTGTATTACATGCACACGAACGGAGTAAGTCTAGGAGCGAGAGGAAGGCGAGAGGGCTAGAGGCAGGGCGGCTATGGGACTCTCGAGGCCGGAGTCGAAGGTGGACACGTCGCCGAGTCTTAGCACGGAGTCTATCACTCTAGCTCCATCATTAGCCATCATGCCATCCCGGAGTTTGAGGATATCGAGAGGAGTAGGGCTTTAGGCTTGAGGATCGGGGTATGCGAGGTGGAGTGCACTTTTCCGGTTGTGCGAAGTGCGACAAGAATCCTCTCGGGAGGTGCACAGTCGGCGCGGATGCTTGTTTAGTGTGGCAAACTCGGACACAGAATCAGAGAGTTCCCTTCAGCCGGTTCTACCGCTCTAGCGGCACAACCCCCCTCGTAGGGTGCCTCGCTAGTTCAGCGAGGTCGAGCGCCTTTTAAGTGACTAGACTTGTAGATTGTAGTGTAGTATCCCTAGTTGGGGTAGATCATATTTTATACTACCTCTCGCCATGAATAGTTAAGAGGCTGCTAGTTGTACAAGCGCTGCAGACTATACCTGCCCTTTACGGGCTACGATCTTTACTAATGCTTATAGAGCTACGATGTTGTATTGTTTATGGAGCTATGCAGATCCCGTACGGAGCCATATATTGTACGTAAGGACTAAAAAGTAAAGCCAACGGGGCCATGCGAAGTATATTCACTTATGGACTTATTCTATGCCGAAGTGGCATTATAGACCACCATGGAGCCTCGTGTGCTGCAGGTGCTGATCCACGGGGGCGAGAAAGGACCCAAACTTCGATCCACAGCGAGGCCTAGAAGGCTGCAGTGTAATCTCAAGAGACCCGAGGTATGTTCGATTCTGATCACTTACGGGGCCTCGAGGTACCAATAGGAGTATATGCGATTGGCACTTGATGAGGCTTGTAGGGGGCGGAGTAGAGTTATCTACATGTTGATTGTACCTTCCCGAGGCTTATAGGCTAGGTTAGGTTCTTGTTTATATACTTGATACTAGATGTAGCACACATGAATGTATAACCATGAAGTTTGAGTTCCCGTTTGTATAATTTTCTACTAGATGCCGGCTATGGTTGTGAACGTGCAAGGATTAAGTCTGCCACTTTTTGCTAATTACTTTCGATTCTTTATCGGCTTCTATTAAGATTATTATTCTTGCCCTTATATACTCGGTACATATTGTACGCGCTCATACATGGCGTTTGCATACTCATGGGGTTTAGACAAACAAGTTTGGGACCTCCTAGCGGCTATTCGAGTCGCGAGATTGGTCGACTCCTTTCTGAGAGTTGCGGATTGTAGAGGTTTCTGTCTTTTTGTTGTATGGTTTTGGGTAGCGAGGGGACCCTATCACGACCAATATTTTTCACTCTTAGAGGCTTGCGAGACCATAGTCATCGGTTCCTAGCTAGTTGTGCGTTATTCACCGTATGAGGCCTATATATATTATGTTTTGTGTTGGCTAGTGTAGGGCCTAGTTTGAATTATACGGTAACGGCCTTGTTTAGGCATAGTTTATATACTCTTTGCTTTCCTTTATTTATGAATTATACAACATGGTAGTCTTGTCGGCCCACATGGGATCCTTTTATCGTGATTGTTGGGTTAGAGTTTGTCTTATCGGGTTATATGTTGTGGCCTAGTCGGCCCAAGGCATGTTCTGGTGAGATATAGCGTTTATTTTCTTTCTATGTGTTTCTTGCATGCATCGAAGTGTATGTGTCCAATCAAGTAAGCAATGTGGCATTGGGTGCGATTCGCCTCCCAAGGTGGGGCATGTGATGGTTCTGAATCGAGAACAAAATTCCTAAAAAGTTAAAGGATCTAGGAGTTTCACTATTTCTGTCACTATTGGAAGCAAGGAAATTTGGTTTATCGCCTTATGTGATTTGGGTGAAATCTCAATTTGATACTGCTATCTCTATTCAGAATACGAGGATTAGGTGAACCACGTGCTACCACGGTGATGTTGTAGCTTGCGGATCGGTCTACGGCTATCTGAGGAAATCATTGAAGATGTCTTGATTAGGTAGGACCTTTCATCCTGAAAATTGTACTTTCTAATCTTAGACTATGAGGTATATATAGTAGTTCCCCTCATTAAGGTAAAGAGAAGTTTTAGCCAACGCCAGCGCAATCATCATGTTCGATTGGACAAGATGTCTATGAGAGAAGATGGTTAGGAGCAATGTATGAAGTGTTAGGAGAAGCGAATGCCACTCATTATGAGGACTTCCAAGATGAAGCGGCGGGGAGAACACGGAGGTTGTAATTAGATTCTTGGAGCAACAAGTCTTTGCATGAAAGTTTAGCAGTCCTTAGTATGGTCACATGTCCACTCGGATGAAGGATTGACGGGGACCATGGTGCGTGCTACAACATTAAATTGGAGTCTTTGCGTGCGGCAACCCATGAATATCTTCCATAATGTTAAATAAGGAACGTGATGGTAGGAAACCCATCCTTTTTAACATTTTGTATGTTTTTTATTTGTTTTGTAAGTGACGGGCGTAGAGGCAAGAACAAGGCGAGACATTAAGCTAAAAAGTACAAATGCGGGATGAGATGCACGGCATGGACGGTAGGAGTTAAATCCTAGAAGAAGAAAAAATTTTCAGGTGAGGCTACGGGCGCGGCTGCTGGCCTATCTCACGGGAATTTTTTTCTAGAATTACGTAATTGTGCAATAGAGGGGTGGCGTGCCGAGGTTATCTGGACAAAATTTATTGGTCAATATTGACTCAAAAATACCTTAAAATTACATAAATTATGCCCACACTTTTTTTATTTAAAGTCCCAGTCATCCTTTTCCCTCAAAAAAGTTGAAAAACAAAAAATCAAAAAAAATAAATTCTCTCTCTCTCTCTCTCTCTCCTATAGGGCCTTAACTCCCATTCCCTCTCCCCACTTTGTTGTTGTCTTCTCCAGCAAGTTGGTGAAGCTCTCATCTTCAACTCAAGTAAGTATATTTCTTCTCTCTTGTTTAAGTAATGATGCAAGCATGCTCCCACACCCTTCTCCCCCAAGATTTAGAACCCAAAATCACCATTGTTGGTGGCTTGAACATTCATGTTTTAGGTTTTATGAGCTTAAAGTCTTAAATTCTTCCATGATTGTATGTTATCTTTGTTGGGTAGCTTGATTCTTGGTTGAATATGGTGGTTGAACTTGTGGGGATGATGAGTAGGTGAAATTGAATTCTTGAATATTGGTGGGTAGGTGCATTAATGGTGTAGAGAGAAAGTACATGAAGCTTTGAATTCTTGAATGTGATAATTGCTTGAGTTGGTGAAATTCTTGATTAATTCATGTTGAATGGTAGTAAATTATTTATTGTTGATTGATTAAATTGAATATTGTTACTCCATTACATGAATTACTTAAATTGTAATTGGAGAAGAAGAGTGAGAGGGATAGCCTAGATAGTGCATTCTTGATTAAAAGCTAAAAGCTAGAGGAGAGTTGAAAAGAAAAAAAATTCATGAACTTTGTATAGTATGAGTTAGTGAATTAAATTAGATTGTTAAGATTGGATAATCATGAGGGTAGTCTTGAGTACCCTATGCGACAGAATTATCACATATACGGTAGCAAATTAAGTGTGGGATGAATTTTGTACCTTCCTTGTAGTTAGCCATTTGGTTCACAACTTAATTTTGTAAAGTTCTTTATTTTTTGCTTTATAGGTAGCCGCGACACCTAAGGAAAGGAAGTGATTGTAGGCGAGAAGAGCCGAATGAGGGGTAGACAAGGAAAAATGGAAGCTAGTTCTTTGGCTCCCAAAGCGAGGCCCCACAAGGAGATTCGGAGTGAAACGGTAGAGCCTCATGGGCTTACTTAGTTTAATACTCAAAAAGAATCCAAGTATTCACATGGCCCCGGATAGATGAGGGCCGCTTGGCACTTGAGTTCCCGGATATTGGGGAAAAAGATATGTGAGTTGGGAGGCGCTATATCTTCACTAAGGCGGAAGTGCAACCTCACTTTGGTGAGGAATTGTATGCAAATTGGAGACACCTTATTCGGAGAATGCAAAGGTCAAGATCGAGAGGGCCAGGTTGTGTAATTCCACCATTCAAAGGTTCAATGCCTTCTTAGAGACACCTTAGTAGACCTTCTTCTGGGACACATTTGATAGAGGTGACTCATGAAGCGGTGTCTTGATGTACATGATGATGAAGGGGACACCGGTTAATTTTGGTGTTGTGATTCATCCTGATATAGGAGAATCACCCAGAGACAACTCTAGATAGAAATATTGTCATGGCACTCTCTTGACCATGTATTTGAGAGCGGAGTATCAAGGAGGAGGATGTAGATCTTATTCTACCTTTGGCGCAAGGGACATTTGGTGGACATATGATAGAGCGTCACAAATGTGAAGGAAGCTGCCCTTCCACAAGGACCTACTCTCTTCATATGACGTCTATGGCTTGAGATAAGGATTGGCAAGGTCGTATATATAGGATGTTAAATTACATTTGAGAATGGGAGTCGACCGGCAAGCGCAAGAGATGATGGCTTTAGAGGCATAGTACCCGCTAACAGAGAGTGCTATGTTGATGTGCAGAAAGTGGGCCCGACATTTGAGGCGGCTTGATGATTATAGGCTATAGTTCTTGCGATAGTGTTGACTATCTAGACATTGAGGAGGAGGATGCTGAGTACGGATGCCATCGGGGATAATGCTTAGCGACCGAGAAGTTTTTATCTCCCTTTATAATGTGATTGTGTACGAGGGCTGATGCACGCTTCTTAAGTGTAGAGGTGAATGAAAGTTTGATTCTGTTGTTCTTTAATTGCTATATGACCTGTAAGTCGTAGCATTGTACGTCATTCACAGTAGCGATAGTTTGATGATTTGTAGGTCATGGGTTAATTGATAGTATAATGTTATTAACTTGTATGCCTGGATGTTTGACTCATTGTTCATCTTAACTATGTTATGTTTGATTGCTTTATTTTGGAGAAAATTTTTTTTTTAGTTTGAGTAGATATAGTCATAGAGTAATGATGTATCCCTGATAGATGGATGATGACCGTCTTAGAGGAAAGTTTCATCACATTTTTATTTTATTTTTAGGATTGAGTTGTGGTCATCCACTTGTATGCTATTGATATTCTTTTGCTTAGCGCTATGCTATAGTATAGTAAATTGAGTGGTCATCTTGATTACATAAGTTAGAATCCTTGAGAGACACACATATCTCCTTAATTTGACTCAACATATCCTTAGGGCTTAATTATCAAATTAACTTAAATGGAAATTCAATATGATTGTGTGAATGTGTAGCTATAGAAACTAATTAGATTCTTGTTGCCATGAGAGGTGGTGAATTATTTTATATGTATATATTGTAGCATCTAGAACTTGCCTTAGTATATCTAGGATAACTAGTTGATAGGGAGTTGAGAGATGATCAAGGCACTTCTTTGAAGAAGCCAATTTTTTTTTCTGTAGCTTTTTACCTTCTAGTCATTGTCCCTAGTTAACCCCCTTTGAGCCTAAAAACCCTTATTCTTACTTAGCCTCAAATAATAGCTTAATCCCTTTTTGTAGGACCTCTGACTTATTGATCCAATGTAGTCTTAGGCAATTTGAGACTTGAAATTTAAGGTCCACCGAAGTATGATGTTAACGGAGAAAGAAAAGTTGTAGTAGAAAAGAAAAGTAGAAGAAGGGGTGTCCATAAAAATTGTGTTGTCTACTTGCTGCTAGGGAATTGAAAAAGGCTTTAATAAAAAAATCCTTAGTTATTCTATGGTTAGAAAACTACTTGATCCAAGTAGTGAAAATGGGGCATGAAAAGAAAAGACAAGGGTGAGTAGAGAAAAGGTGAACAAGAAAGGAAGAGGTGGTGGACAAGTAAAGTAAGAAATATGTCTTAAAAATGCCTAGAATTGGTAGTCACTGCAAAAATGAAATATCAAGCATACTCGTCCATAGCGACAGCTACAACAAGAAAAGTACTTGTGATCTTAATCTCTTGAAACAGAATTAAAGTGATCTTAAAATTACATGAAGAGCGAGCTTATAGTATGTTACATATGTGCATTACATCATTTTGTGACGGTGGCGTGCTGTATTCATTGTGTTTCATATCTTATATTTATGAAGTTGAGGGGAACATCACTAAAAGTGAGGGGCACAAGAGGTCTAATTCGGTGTACTACTTGTTGCATGAGTCACACTTAATCATGTTGGCCCTTAATTGTTGAAAAAGATGAGTCATTTATAGGAGTTATGTGTTCTTGATTGTGAAATCTTTCAATGCAATAGCTGTTGAGAAGCACATTTGTATGGTGATAAACCACTCTATGTTTGATCCATGCTAGTTGGTTGAGTATGAGTTGATAGAGGAGTTTCAGTGCGTGGTAAAACATGATTTTAGGTATGTTTTAAAGTTATTGAAGGGACGAACAATGGTTTAAGTGTGGGGTGGTGATGTTGGGTGATATGTTGTGGTTTCAGACCCACTTTCGACGCTCAAAAATAAGGAAATAGCATGTATTTAGGTGTATGTATATGGATATAAGGAACTTTTCCTTTAGTTCTGGAGATAAATTGGTGTTGGATCCTGAAAAATGCAAAGATATCTGAAGTGTGCAAAAATAGGTTCAAATTGCAGTCCAAGTCTGGCCATAGGAAGGAACTACGAGTCGTATTGGTGGGCGTGAAAAGTTCTGAAGGCTAATGGTGAAGAGATGCAATATACGAGTTTCGGTATGAGTCGTGCCAATCTTGTACGAGTCGTGGTGATGAAGTCATGAAAAAGATTCAGAAGATTTGCATAGAGGCTGACTCCTGCTGCGAAGGAAATGCAAACAGTAGAACGAAGGTACGAGTCGTACCATGGCGGTCGTGATGAACTTCGAGAAATTTTTCAAAATCTCATAGTCAAGCCCGTGAACTCGGTACGGATCGTAGTATGGAAGGTGCGAATCATACCGGGATCCCGGCTTACTTAGCCAAAATCTGTCTAGTCATGCATTGTACGAAGGATATCTACGAGCCGTATGATGGAGCTATGGATCGTAGGTTGACTTGTGAGTAGGTGGAATCGAGATATGAAATTCACCTTGTATTAGCTTAGGAAAAGAATTCTTACTTATTATTACGTATAAATACGTTTTAGGTTTATTTTTAGGAGAGATCAATCGGTGAAGAGATTTTTGAAGGGAAAAGAATTGAGTTGATTTGACTTGTGATCAACCTTTTTCTGAATTTTCTTGTTATATACTAGTTTATTATTCATATTTTGCTAATTAATTAAAGCAAGTGTTTGTTTTCTCATTCATATTTGTAAGTATTGCTTTATGTATTTAAATATGAACACAAATCACAACCCTGCAACTATGAGAGGCTAAAAACATCCATAGCTAGGGTTGTAGGAACAATGAGTGGATTAACAAGCTAGGGTTGCACAAAGTGATTCCAAAACCAATACAAACACTTATATTGTATTCTCTTAATGCTTAAACATTCTTAAGACCTTGACGTTAGGACATACTAGAATTCTTTACTTGCTTAGGTCTAAGAGGTAGAGATTAGGAAAAGAGAGGTACAACGAGCCTTGATCTTGATGATCATTGTATTAACTTGAGATGTGGTCGGGATAGTTAAATCTTGAACTTTGATAGGTAGTTTGAAACCGCTCATGAGACTTGGTCGAGTAATTGAGTATAGTCATTCAATAGTGACTAGTTGGTCGTTTGAATGAACTTAAGTTATCAATTCTATAAGAAAGTATTGGTGATGATCACGTTTGTATACTAGCGATTATGAACCCATGGGAACACAAACTCTAGTTATCCTTTAATATTGATTTAAAACCATATTTTTGATAATTGTTTTTATTATTACTTTTCTTTAGAACCCCCAATTTTGAAGTATATCTCACAAGTTTACTTGCAGCATTTGTAATCTAGCTCTTCATATTCCTGTCCAGGATCGACCCCAACCTTTGTGGGTTCTTTATTGACAATGTCCACTTCATACTTCATTAAGAGGTGTGGTTTTGGCGTTATCAAAAAGTGGCATCGTTCTTTGAGGGAACACGACTAAGACTAGTTATGTTCTTGTATTTGACTTGTTGGTAGTTATATTACTTTTTACACTTTTTCTTTGTTTTCCTTTGTGACTCCCTCGAGCTACATCAAAGGAACAACTTTCACGCAAACACTCAAATGAAAATGATAGTGCCAATACGTAGGAGAAATGATGACTAATGATACATTGGCGGTTGTGATAATGAATTATGAAGAGACGGGAACCCGGAATACACAAAAACGATTAATGTTTTAAATAGGGCGGTCATATAACTTTAGCCCAAAGAAGTTACACCTGGACTTAAAGAACCGTTCAACTTTGCCGGCCAAGCCATTCGTGGAGGTACCACCATTCCTTGAACTGAGCATTACCTCCTTATCTCAAGTATGAATTCCTCGGTGAAGACAACACTTTGCCGATAATAATTACAAACAAACCTATTAGATGAGTAGGTGGAAGCTTTGGTTAACATCTTCAAAAGATACAAAAACAATTGGGTGGACCATAGGCGATATCATGAATTCCACACGAGCATATGTACTCCATAAGTCCAACTTGAACCAAATTGTAATTTGGGTATAAAGAGCATGTTGTAAGCTTAACAAAATCGATGCAATAAGTGGTAAAAAAGGAGATTATCAAGTAGTTGGACGCTTGGGTAGTATATCCCATAACAGATATAGTCGATGGGTAAGTCACATCCCGATGCGTGCCAAAGAAGGAGGGATTACGGTGTTGCCTAATGAAAAGAATGAGTTAATATCGGCACGACCGGAGTCACGAGGTTGCGTGTATGCATAAGATTACGAAACTCAGCCGTTGCACCCGAGAAAGACCATTTTCCTATGCCATTTTGGACCGGATGTGATAGACTCGCGAGGTAGAGGATGGTGCTATTTCCTTGATGGATATTAGGAGTATAATCATATCACTATTGCTCAGGAAGATCCCAGTAACTGCCTATCCATATGGAATCTTTGCCTTAAGAAGAATGCCATTTGGATTGTGTAATGCACCGGCCACCTTCGGGTATGATTTCTGGATTCTCAAACATGGTGGAGGACACCATTGGAAGTGTTTATGGATGATTTTTCTATTGTAGGAGACCATTTGAATCATTCATGTCATCAGGCGAGTGCGAAAAGATGTGAAGAAACGTACGATCCTAAAGCTGGAAAAAATGTCATTTCATGGTTAAAGAGGGGATAGTGTTGGGCCATAAAATCTCGAAGGGGATCGAGGTGGATAAGGCAAAAATCGAGGTTATAGTAGGATTGCCACCCTTATTCTAGTAAAAGGGTCATAAGCTTTTAGGGCATGTAAGGATTCTACGGCGCTTTATCAAGGATTTTTCAAAAATTGCTGGCCCAGATTGTGCGAATTATTGGAGAAATAAGTAAAGTTCGTGTTCGATGAGGCATTTCTAAAGGCCTTTGAGTGTTTGAAAGAAAAGCTACTTCTTCTTCCATATCGTCGTAGCTCCAAATTGGTATCTCGCCTTTGAGGTAATATGTAACGCTAGCGGTGTTGCTCTTGATGCTGTTGTTTTAGGCAAGAGGAGAGCAAAGATCTTTTCATCCTATCTATTACGCCAACAAAACACTCAATACATCCCAGAAGAATTATACGGTCATAGAGCGGGAATTACTAGCAGTTGTCTTTGCATTTGAAAATTTTCGGGCATATTTTTTGGAACTAGGGTGATCATTCATACAGACCATGTTGCGTTGAAATTGCACGATTTATAAAAAGGATGGCAATCCCCGGATGATTCGGTGGGTGCTCTTGCTCCAAGAATTTGAGTTTGTGGTGAAGGATCGAAGGGGAATAGAAATCGGGTGGAAGATCATCTATCTAGGCTTGAGCCTGGGAAGTGAGAGAGGATGGAGATTGATATCAATGATGCCTTTCCGAATGAACAAGTACTAAGCGTATCAGGATTTGATTCTGGTTGCCGATTTTGCAAATTGCCCAGTTCCAGCGATATGATGCCGTGAGAACTAACTCCTCCTCGAAAAATAAGTTCTTATTCTATGCTCGAAGATATTGCGGGATGAACCATATTTATTCCGCATTTGTGCAGACGGGATAATTCGTAGGTGCATCCCAAAAGTAGAATAAGAGCATTCTTGAGGCATGTCACTCATATCCTATTGGGGTTCATCACGGTGGTATCAAAATGGCACATAAGATTTTTACAATATGGATATTCGGCCATCTATTCATCAAGATGCATATGACTTTGCCAATTCTTGTGATCAATGCCAAAGGCAAGCATGTACTCATAGACATGAGTTGCCACTAACTCCCATCTTGGAAGTAGGGATTGTTTGACGTGTGGGGATTAGTTTCATGGGCCCTTTCATTAGCTCATATGGAATGAAGTATATTCCGGTGGTTGTGGATTATGTCTCCAAATGGTGGAGGCAATTTCCCTACCAAACAATGAAGAGTAAGAAATTATTCTGACATTCCTTCAGCTTATATTTTCACGGAGTTTGGCACTCCTACAACTATTATCGATGATAGTGGATCTCACTTCTTCAATAGCCTCTTCAAAACCTTGTTGGAAAAATGTGGTGTCAAGCATAAGGTGACCACACCTTACCATCCTCGGTCAAGTGGACAAGTGAAAGTTTTGAATAGGGAAATAAGGACCATCGACCAAGGCAGTGAATACTAGTTGGGCGGATTTGGTCAAGGAAGCTCAATGATGCATTATGGGCTTACCAGACAGCTTATAAGACTCCCATTTGTTCATTTTCCATACTAGTTGGTTTATGGAAAAGCATGCCATTCTTAGGTTGAACTAGAGCATAAGGCATTATGGGCTTAAAAAGGCTAAACATGAATTGGAACAGAAGGCGCCAAGCTAAGGCTAACCGGCTTAATGAGTTGGATGAATTCGACTTAAGGCTTATGAGAGTGCGGCCATCTATAAGAAGTAAGAATGAAAGATCTACCATGACAAAAAGATTGAAAAGAAGGAGGAGTTTATCCCGAGGTGATTTGGTCCCTCTTGTTTAACTCAAGACTCTAGTTGCATCTTGGGAAGTTGAAACCGAGATGGATGGGACCTTACAGAGTAGTGCAGGTGTCTCTGTATGGTGCGAGTGGAACTTTAAAACAAAGAAGGAAAAGATTTAAAGTAAATGGGCAAAATAAAATTATATCGGGAGATGAGAAGAATTAAAAGAATATAGGAAGTATACCTTGATGATGTTTGAGGAGTCACAAAAGTTACATCGTGTCACGGCGTTAAATCAGGCGCTACATAGGAGGAAGCCATGGAAGGTGAAATGCAGTAGCCCCGGTATGTTCTCTTCCTATGATCTTATAGTTCAATCTTCGGGGCCGAAGCTTACTTTTCAAAAGTGGGTAGGGGGTGTACTTGTGATTTTGATTCGTACGAGGTTTTCTTGCCGTGTTTCTTTTCCCTCATGCACGCTATCTAGTAAGCTTGACTGTGTAAGATTTTTATTTTTTTTTAGCTTGTGATTTTTGTTTAATTAGAAAGTAACTTAGGAATACTCGGTCAAAAAAAATGCATAGTTTTGGTTCTTGAAAAAATTATTTTTGTTTAAAATTTTTTTGATGCATTAGCTATGTATTTGTGACAACATGCATGATTTACGTGGATCTTTTTATGTTATTTAGTTTATTAATATGAGTAGTCTTTTTAATTCATGTATAAACCCCGAGGCAATTGAGGTTAAAATAGTTCATGTACCATGTGAGTGAGGTATAGTATTCGATTGGGTATTGTGTTGAAGATTTAGAACTTTCCTGGTTGGTCTTTGCATATGCTAAGGATGGTTGGTTAGGATATGATCATGAGCCATTTTTTGTTTAGCTCCTTTGTTAGCCTATATTACCCTGCCAAAGTTGCATGAATCCCTTGATCCCAAGTTTGGTCCTTAAATGAACCATGTTTCTTTGTTTCTGGAGTTAGCCGTACCCATTTTATTTTTAATGAACTTGTTTTGGCCTGGTCCTTCCTTGGATATTGTGAACCTCAAAATAAGGCAAAATTCTTAAGTTGAGGGTGGCTGAAGTGAAATTAAGTAAATGGTGGGAGCAGAAAGAAAGGAAAAGAGATAGTGGTGAAAGTTAAAGATTCAAAAATATATTATTAATTAAAAAAAGAAAATAGATGAAAATATTGAGAATCTTGAAAAATAAATTTCAAGAAAATAAAAATGATGAAAAATTTTAAAACTCACCACCCAGAAAATGTGTGTAAGAGAAGTGAAAAAGGAAGAAAAGGAATGAAAGAATAAAGGGTGAAATAGGTGAATGGTGTAGCCAATGTATGTAGTGCCAAGGAAGGGATAGTCATTTATAAAATCTTTCATCTTTATCATGTCCAGCCCTAAGCCTACATTACAAGCCATACCAAGTCTTATAGTGATCCTAACTCGACCATCGGATAAACCAAAGCGAAAATAAGGGCAAGCCCTATGGTATCGACACATAATACTTGTAACTTCTTTGTGAGAATGAGCGTCTTACTTGTTTAGTCCCATGCTATATTTGACATTCCATATATGAGTGAGTACTTCATTTGTGTGAGGTACATGGATTATGTTTTCTTTTACCCTTGTTACGTGTGAAAAACTTTGGTGATGAATTGATTGCTGTTGTAGCTAGATGACATGTCTTGATCCTTTCTTTATGATGTTTAGGAGTTTCTTGTCATGCATTAGCGATGTTGTTACGCGAAGGGTCGGTATAGTTTGTATAGAATTAAGCTTTGTTGAAGTGTTTTTATGCCGCTAACAAACGATTTTAGTTTATTTGAGGCGGGAAACTAAGCAAAATGGGCTCAATATGATGCAAGAAATAAGATTTAAGGATATGACAAGTTTGGTGCTATGGATGGTACCCCGCACACCAAGTCTAAACTTTACAAAAAAAAATCTCGAGGTTGATACTATGGCGGAGCTGCTTGCACTAGGTCCCAAACTTCAAAAGAAAAAAATCTCGATGCCGGTGTTATGGTAGGGCGGCACGCCAGACCCTATCTGGAGAGTAGAGAATTGCTGGAAATTTGACTAAGTCATAGCGAGATAGGAGGGCGGCACGCTAGGGTCGTGCAGGGGAAAAAATGTTGATTTTAAAGCCAAGTCTTGAAGGGGCAGAAGCGTCATTTGAATGCTTGTCTATAAATATAAGCCTTAGGACATTGGTTACGTAGCTTTTGACTTCTTGGAGTAGTTTTGGACTTCATCCCGAGTCTTCCTCATTTGTCCCGTAGTTCATTCATGAAAGCATGTAAGCAGCTGGAAGGAAGACAGGTTCTACAACTAACTTTTCTCTTCTTTACTTTGTATTTTCTCATGATGATGACTAAGCATTTATCTTTTCACTTGTCTATGAGTGGTTAAATTCATATTCCAGGGTTATGGCCACGGTGAATGGTTCATTATTTGACAAACTAAATAAACTTAGTTTTGATTCTTCTTTTATGGTTGTTTGTATTTATTTGTGTTAATTTATGATTTATTGAATTGATTACCTTGTAAATAATCCGTTGGCTTTAGATTAAACTTGGAAAAAGAAATCAAAAGGGTTAAAAATGAATACAAAATGGGAATTCAAAGACCATAGGCCATTGGTGATAGGATAGAAGTTCTTGTTGAGGATAGAATATACCCTTCAACCCTGTTTAGTTGAAGTACATATAGGTGTAATCATCGTTTCATTGTTATCCTGCAATCATAGGGATATAGGCATTAGGGTTCATGAAATAGTTCTTGGATAATGGCAAGAAATGGGATAGTAACTTACAACTAACAATTGTAGGAAGAATCATGCTAGCTTAATTACATTATGGAAAACTTAACCTGAAACCAACCAAGTGTCATTGCTTACTAGTATGTCATCATTATCAAAATATAATCAAGCTTGCATTCGTTTTAGTTAATTTTTATATTTGAAGTTTTGGTAGTTTAACTTTCCAAATCAATCTTCATTTTACTTATTTCGTAGATTAGTAAATAAAAGTACAACCTTATAATGATTAAATTGACAAGTTCCCGTGTGGAGTGCGATATCTGGACTTAACAATCCTATATTACTTAGCGACCACGTTCTCTTACGTGCGCTTGGGCGATATCATCCGTCAAGAATAATTCCACCATACCCGATAATTGAAACTCCAAGTTTGTCTTTAAAGAAATTTTGTAGAGATGAATGAAGATATGAGAGATGAATTTAGCTATAAATGAATATATGAATGTGGCAAATTTGATCATTAAATAGAGATTGAAGGAGCTAGGGGGAGGACAAGGTGGGCCGAACAAATACATAGAGGACTAATTTAGTTCGCTATAATATTACATCACATAAACTTCAAAAGTTTACAAAAAAAAGGATATGACAAAGTCTGTAAAAAAGAAGTACAAATTAGGCTGCTTTTGACTATATATTGGACTAATTTAGTCATATAATGATACGTCACATCAACTAAAAATTTATTTAAAAAAAACGTGACAAGAAATATAAAAAATCATGACAAAGTCTGCCCAAAATACTTTTAGGTATATCGAATGGTAGTTCGATATACGGTCTTTCACGGCGTCTAACTGGACATTTAAAAAAAATATAACGGACTAATTTAGTCGGTTCACCTCATTCTATAACTTATAAAAAAGTGGCCTATTTATTTGTTTATCAATTTTATTATGGCTTATTTTGGTTCCGGATTCTATATAAAACAGGCTAAATAAAATAAATATATAAACTCATTTCGATTATAAGTTAGGGTGGTATTATACAAGAATAAATCTCTAGGAAACAAAATAAAGTGCTCCCTTTGACCTCGTTGTTTTGCATCGTTGTTTACCGACGGGGAGATGATGGGGAATCCATCAAAGGTGGTGAAATACGTTGGCTCATTTATCGTGTCTAGTGGTGAAAAATGGATGGGTTGGATCAAATTTGGGCGGATTAAAAATGGGTCAATATAATATGGGTAATATTTTAACTCGCCCATATTTCATATGGGTAAGAAATATATTGGGTAAAAGACATGGTTACCTATAACACTATTTAAAATAGTACTTACTATAGAATTCAATAGCCAAAAAAAATATTTTAGTGTTCAAAGTGAGAAATTTTAAAATATTTTTATTTAGTTTTTATTATATCATAAAAGTAATAAAATTATTTTATAACTTTTCAATATAAAAAAATACACACATAATAACAAGGAAAAAATATCGGCACTAGATTTCAAAGCAAGGAAAATTTATAATTTAGGAGTAAAAATGTGCTTAATGCACTTTAAGAAATATCAATACTAATACATGATTTAAAGTATTTATAAATCACTTATAAGGGTGTGTTTGATATGAAGAAAAATATTTTTGAAAAATATTTTTTAATTTTCTCATGTTTAGTTAATTTAAATGTTTTGAACTTTATTTTTGTAAATTGACTTATTTTCCTCGAATTTAATGAAAATGACTTTCCAACATAAAAAGTTAGCAAAATATTTTTCAAAGTACTAACTCCTTACTCCTGATATCAGCACAATTAACACCCGATCTAGGACCCAAGTCAGCCTCGACCTAGGACCCAAGTCGGCAGATTTCGACTCAGAGCCTCTACAATGACCTGAGCCGGGGATCCAGGTCTCGGACTCAATCCAAAACCCGACTCCGACCCCGTCTCGACTCAGGCCCGTCTGAAGAGCTCAGGCCTTGGGCTTGACCTCGATCTCCATTGCAGCCCCACCCCCAATGATCGACCTTGGCCCCAATGCAGACCAGACCTCGACCTAAACCTTGACCCCCGACCCTAAATTCCTGACCTTGACTCGTACAACATTTCCCGCTTCCTCCCAACCCTAGATTCTCTTTCACAGCCCGACCCCGGCCTGACTCCCGACCCACCAGCTCCGGCCCTTAATCTCGACCTTGACCCATGAATCCGACTACCAACCTCGGCCCGACCCCCGGCCTCAACTCCAGGCCTTGACCTCGATCAGTCCCATCCCCAACCTCGGCCCTAACCCGCGGCTTTGACCCCGTCTTGACCCTCGAGCCCCAATACCCTTTCCCCTTCCCCAACCCCGTTCCCTATTCCCAACCAGGCCAGCTTTGGCTCCTGATCTGGGGCAACCACAGCCTCAACTCTAGGCAAACACTGGTGCTGATTTGAACCTGAAACCAGCTGACTGCAGATGGACTCCGATATGACACGGCTCTCTACCTCGACCCTAACCCCAGCCCAGTCTAATATCCATCCACGCGTTTCAATCCTACATCTGACACCGACTCAAGACCAGGCTCTCGATTCCGGTCTGATACCCAACTCTTAACACCATCTTGAGATCGGCTCCCGGAATCTTGATTCGATCTCCGTCAGACTTTGACCCCACCCCAATATTATAAAATTTTCAGTTATATATTTATTATTCTTGCAATTGTTATTTAAGTATGCAACTAAAAAGAATACTTTTGAAAAATGCTAAATAATATTTATAATATTTAGAAAAAGATGTTTCAAATATTACAATTATAAAGATATTAAAGCATAAAGGGAGGAGTTATAACATTTTTTTGATATGTCCCTATGAATTTTGAGTAAAAAAAAAATTTGAAAGCATAACTAATTAAGCTAACCCATATTTTAGCATGAATACTCATATTTCTATGGGTTAAATATGGATTTAAGCTCAAAATTTTACCCATCTAAAGTCTCTCACCGACCCACTAAATATGGCTAGGTTATCGAAATATGGGCTTATTTTCAGGCACTAATCGTGTCTATTGGGATGAGTTATCTTTAATTTGTAAGCTACTTTCATGGGCTAGCATCTATTTTAAGACAATTTCTTGTAGTTCATGAAGGTTCATATTATTACTCTTTATGCACTTGATTCCACATTTATCTTTGTTGTGGCGGTGTTTTTATCTTAGGAGTAGAAAAGTAGAATTGACAAACTTTAGAATGAGAGAATTTAACATTGTAATTGTTTGTACTTTGTATAACTAATAAGGTTAACATTGCATTTTGGCGTGTGGTATTGACTAAACCACCAAAATCCTTTCGAAATGGGGGGGAAAGGGTGTTTTGTATCAAGTAGATATGATATTTGAGTCTAACTCAACCTCAAAATCTAGCTCATGAGGGAGGATTGCTTTAATTCATATAAGCAAATTGTCATTCCATTTCCCAACTAATGTGGAATTTTAACCCACTCTAACACCTCCTTCACGCCCACCCCATTCGAGCATGGTTCGGGAGTCCAAATGGGAAATGAACCTAGGCCCCATGATACCATATAATAGATGCAACACGGGCCTAAGTCGCTCAAAAAGCAAGCTCATGAGGAGGAATTGTCCAAGTCCATATAAGCAAGCTGTCAATCCATTCCCAACTAATGTCGATTTAACTCCTCTAAGTCTCTATACTTGAAAGATGATTTTACAACATGAAATAGTTGTATTCTTTGCTAAAGCAACGTGTTTCAAAGTTAACACTGCGGTTACTTGTAGCCTATAGTGATTATTTCTTGCTTGCAAACTTTGGTCAAAAATGGGATGGAGGAGATATAGCTTTCCCTTATATGTAACTTGATGGCAATTGAAGGAGGGAGTCCACTAGTCCAACTTTTTGTAAATTTAAATTCTGATTTCCTAACATTAAATTAGGGACAACTTTTAAATGTATGTCTTTGAATCTATTCTATCTTCACCAAAATATACGAGAATAGTCCACATGGAAGTCGGCAGCAAATTGAATTGCATCTCTTATAGAAGATGGAGCAGTCATGAACTCAAGAGGAAGAGATTGAGTGGTGAAAGTAGTAATTGTGTTGACAACATTGCACATAAGTCTATTGTTTAGTTGTTGCATTCGTATCTTTTCTGCGTGTGCTTCATTTAATTGGTTGTTTTCCATGTCTATACGGCTTCTTGTAATTTCATAGAAATGTCAAAACACACACCATTTTACTCATGTGAAACTCTAATTGGTCTTGCATAAAGAGCTTTGCCACTGTTATTTTGGAACCTTCTTTTTCATTCTTTGTTTTAGCTCATATTTGTCCGTGTCATGGTGGAACTGAAATCACCTAGATTGGAGGCCCAGGATAATAATATAAGCTGTCCAGTTTCTCGGGATTAGAGATTTGTAGGCATTCGAACCTTCCATCCATGAGTAAATAAGCTGCCGGATCATAGTCGACAAATATTTTCTCTACAGTGCATGGTTTCTCGGGCGGAGCATGGACTATGATGAAAAAGAACTCAACTTCTTGTCGGCTCTTGAGTTAAAGATTCCATTAGTTTCTTAGTGAAGGATGAAGAACACTATTATGGGAAATAAAAGAGAAAGAGAAATATCCACCTCTAGAACTTCTGAGAATCGTTAATTGGCTTAAATCTTTACCACCTTTAACAATGAGATCCTTACTAATTATCCTTTGTTTCCTTTATCATCAACAACAACAAAGAGATAGGGTTCTTATCATCTAATACGAGAATCCATCTTTGCCAAGTTGAGATGTAACCTTGACCTTACATCGGCTAAAGAGAGTAGCATCGAGCGTCATAGAATCTGAAGCCCGTTCTAGCTCCAATGGTCATTGTGGGTGGGATCACGGCGCCGCTTTTACCAACAATGTAGCGATCCGTTAGTTGTTCTACATTGAAATGTGTTATCATCACATCCAAAAACTTACATTATCTCGGTGTTCCTTCTAATTCCTTCCCATAGGTGTTCCTAGTTAGAAAATTTCTATACCTTTAGAAGGTTGTGCTAAAGATACTAAGTAAAATTGTTTGGTTTGTTTTGAAGGTTTCATGATTTTTCTGAGTTTGATGATAAGAAAAGATGTTGTAAGGCTCTCGACCACAATGCTAGGCGCCGTCGGCAACCAAAGCGAATCACTTGGGATTCATCTGGCTGACCTTTTTCATTTCATGGTGTCTTTCAATTCATCTCTGTTGTCAATTTTCTATAGGATGTTTACATACACATGCGCAAGTTTCTCATGTTAAAGAAAAAAGACAATACGGTGCACCTAAATTCCTTGTGATAGCGCAACCTTACATTTGCATTTCTGCTGGCTGTTCCCTTTGCTTGAGTACGCTGACTTCTTGATTGCGATGACAACAACTGCACTATGGCTCCCATTCCACATGTTAAAAGTTGTATTTTAATCCTAAAACAGACAATATACCTAGCTATCTTCCTATGGCTATTCCAAAACGTACTTAAAAGTAAGTTTAGATCTATCTTACTCAACGGAAATCCATGATAGATTTGCCACTGCTCTTTCCTTTTTCTTTTTTGACATTACGGATTTGTTGTTTGATGACTTGCATTATATATAATTTCATACATATTCTGACAGTGTTTGCCTCAATCTAAACGGATGGCCAGGAAATCACGTGCTATTAGTTGTTTAAATGGGTGTCAATGTCAACTTCAAATTCAGTAAGGAAAAGCTCTTGTTGCTTCAAGGCTTTATACAAGGTATTGATTATCGGTGCCTTAAGAAAGCTGAGTCCTTGATGGGAAACTCTTCTCCTCCCTTTGTTGCAAAGTTACTACCTTTGTATAGTTGTTTAAACTTAAAAAATACATACGGATTAAACCATCTGTGAAAACATTTGCGTAAGTCTAAAATATGAACATAATGTATGCTTATTATAGCGTATGTTGCCAGTGACATTTGAGACAGTGCATTTATCATCTCTAACGAGGGCTATTCCCAATTTCCCGTCAATTATTTCGAGTTTAAAAGCATCTAAAAGTCATTCTAACTTGGATGTTGCATCGATCTTCAACTAACGTGCTCATTCTCTTACGTCAACAAATTCACACTATGTTTGAATGATCCTACACTACTTCCATGGGCCGCTAAGGAAATGCAAGTGTGTTTGAAGCACAACATTATGTGCACTCTATAACACCAAATTGCAACAGATTTCACCGGCGAGAACAACAAGTGCCTTTTCTTGAATTAACAGAGAAAGATGATTGCTTCTTGCATGTAAAAGAATAAGAAGGAAAAGAAGAAAATGATGATGAAGAACCATATAGAGATAGTAAGAAGTAAGTGTATTGTTATTCAAGTTGTACCTAATACTATGTAAGAGTACTCCTATATAGAAGTAAGGTCGATGATTAATCCTTCTTAATAGATTATAACTAACTAGGTGATAGGGTAGTTAGTTATAACTAATCATTAACAGAATGTTAACTAATCAAAGTGAAAGACCTAACTACACTTTATCACTTAGAGTGCTAGTATCTATTTTCTCTTCAATACTCCCCCTTAAGTTAGGAATGAAAAATGTTGAAAACTCTAGCTTGGAGGTTAGATAGGCATCTTTGCACTTTGTTCGAGTCCCTTAGTCAATAAATCTGCCAGCCTATTCTTGATTCGAGAGATACTTGGTTGACATTAGGGCTTAGTGATTTTTCCTAATGTAATGGCAATCGATTTCTATATACTTGATTCTCTCATAGTAGATAGGATTAGCGGCAATTTGAATTATAACTTTGCGTATGTGAAGATCTCAATGACGACTTTACTTCAACTTGTAGCTCGATGAGTCTTGTAACCACACTAGTGTGATTGTTGTAGCCATGCTCCTTTATTCTACTTACATAAGAACTTCTGGAACGGTAGTTTGCTTTTTAGTTTCCGAGGTGATTAATGAATCACCAAACTTAACTAAGTAGCACATTATAGACTTCATGGAATGGGGACAAGAAGCTTGATCGAATCACGGTATGTTGTGATAGTGTTCTTTTATCAACTGGATAGTAATCTGTATCAGGTGCAACAGTATATCTAATGGCCTCCAAAGTAGTATCTAAGTGAGATTTCTTAGGTTGGCTGGCTCAAGATTGAACTCAAAGGCTATATCACGGCCTTGTACGCAGATAAGATAAAGTAAGCTTTCCTATGAGCCTTTGATACAACGATCAATCAAAGGATCATTATTGTTAGTCTGCCTTACAATGTTCATCATATTGCCTTGTAGTCACTTTCACACTTGTATCTATTGGTGTCATAATAGGTTTTAGCACCAGCGATTCCGGTTCTAAGATTAGTTCCAGATAGTACTTCTTTTAGAGCATAAGAATTCCTCTCTTGTTTCTAGCAAATCCAATGCCTAGGAAGTATTTGAGCTCCCACAGGTCTTTCATTTTTGAATGAATAACATGACTTCTCTTTAGTATCTTCAATTATTCTCATATTTATCTTGTAAATAGCATATCATCCACATATATTAACATCATAATAGTTCCTTGAGTTGTCTTCTTATGAAACAACGAATGATCATACACTTTGTTTGGGGAGTGAATCGACTAGTGCACGGACATGTTTGCGATCCCTTTGTCTAGGTGCTTTCTCTCAAGCCAATACGAGGGGATTTATTTAGCCTACATACCTTCCTATTTTACTCCCTTGGCTAAGAAATCCCGTGGTACCTCCATATAAATATCATCAAATAAATCTCCTGTAGAATGCATTAAATACATCCATTTTGAAGTATGTTTCCCGAGGGCATTTTGTGCACGGCCAAATAGATAATATAGTTCTAATAGTCTTCGTCTTGACAAGCTGGAGAGAAAGTCTCGCATTCAAATTCCTCTTTTGATTGTAGCCCTTTGCAACTACTCTTGCTTTAATTCTTTCCACTTCACCATTTGATTTGTACTTGATCTTGTATACCCACTTACATCCTATAGCCGGTCTTCTTTATATGCCGAAGTGATTAAGTAGGCAGGGAGATAAAAATTGAAAAGCTGTTGAAATCGGAAAAACATCATAGGACAAAAGAGTGTAATGACTCGTGGTTGAAAACCACGAGCCTTTGTTACCGGTCGTGGTTTGGTTTGGATGGCGTGGAAGCAACGGCCAGGTGTAGCGACTCGTTGTGAAACAACGAGTCATCATTTGTAATCATGGTGAGAGATGGACTTAGCATTTGGGGAAGCAAAGGGTCATTCGACGACGCCCATGAGTTACAATGACCCGTTGTCAGCAATCGATGTCTACATGGTTGGAGTACCAGTGCAACTCCAACGGATTAAGACCACGACTCATGGGGAAGCAACCACGAGTCGTGGTGAGGCTCGTGGTAAGGGATGTTCGGTGTTTGGCGAGGGAGTTGACAATGAAGCGATTCAACGGCGTTGTTTCGACCAACGACTCGTCTGTGAGTCATGGGAAGGATTTGAAGGTATTGATGAGGCAGTGGATCAACGGTGGATATCGGAGTCGTGGTTTCACACAACGACTCGTGAGATCGATCGTTAGTTCGTCGAGGCGATTTTTGGGAACTTTTCATTAAGGGTATTTTTACCTTTCTATCTTTATAAAGGCCACCAAACTATGTTGTTTTATGTATTTTATGGTATTTTAAGATAGGTTAAGTCCCTATTGAATAGATCATTCCCATGCATGCATACTAAGAGAATTCTAGAGAGATCAAGCATAGAATCAAGTTTTTTCCCTACCAATTCATCCTTAGGCATTCAAGAACTTGAGAATGCGATCTTACCCGAGGTATGTAGGGTTATGAATGGTGATTCCCTTTCACACCCAATCCCATTCTCTATTAATTTATGAAAATCACCAAAAATCTCCTTGAGGTTTCAATTCAATTTTTGTGAATTTCTAATGATTTGCTAATGAGTTTTATGATTTATGATTACACTTTTTTATAGATTTTGATCATATTTTACATTTATTTTACTTATAAAATTATTAATTTTGATTTCTACCAAATTAAGCCTAATTATGCATGATCTATGATAGTCGATTTATGATCTACTCTTCAATTGTTGATATTTACAAGCTCGGCACTTGATTTATGATTTGAATTATGAATTTATCCAGTTACCATCATGATTTGTTAATATACAAGCTATATGTATGAGCTACAAGTAGCCATAGACCCTATGATTATGAATTATGTTTTGGCCGACACACGAGCCTTGATTCATGGCTGAATTCACGTGTTACAAGCATGTTATTATTATCATAAGTAACTTGCCCATGAACTCATGCATATTATATACTATAGGCTTTATATGATTTAGGAGTAGTATCGAACAGAGTAGGTTGAGGACTAGGTCTGGGTCTCATAATATTGCCATGTAGTGAGGCATCGCCAGGACCTCCCTTGTGACTATCCACAGCCCCAAATGGCCGCTTTTCAGTGATCGCCCCTCGTAGTTCACCCTTGGCAGAGTCTGGCGGCTCCCGCTAGGTTTACAAGTGGGGCTCCATGTATTGCTCATATAGGGTATGTCAAATTAAGAGGAGTCCCACCTTGTTCTCATGATCTATACATGTTTATGATTACCTAGTTGGCTCAAGTGATGATTTGTTAAAGTATCTCTTATTTATGAAAATGAATGATTTACGAATGATTTGAAAATCTTGAGCCTTACGTTATGTTACGATATTTATGATATGAGAATGATGTCCTACTCTTATGATATTTTATGAGTTTTTACATATTTAGATGTCGTTTTGCTTACCTTGCATACTCGGTACATTCCACGTGCGGCCGCATACTTTCTATGTTTGTATCATTTCATGATATAGGACCTAACTCTCAAGCTCATCCTGGGTCTTTAGATCATCTTAGAGTTCACTTTCAACTTGTTTGAGTCCTCATGTTCCGAAGGTCGTGTGACTAGACATTTATGTTATTTATGTTTATTACTTGAGTCGGGCTAGTTAAGTGTTGTCCCAGCAACTTATCAAATTAGTAGAAGGCTTTCGGAAAGTGTGTATTACTCATTGCGTGTATGCCTGGTGATTCCTTATGTTATGATATGCTATGTTACGTTTATTCTTTATGTCTTATGTTTAGTCTTCCACTTAAGGTGAATGAAGTTAGATGTATACTTACTCCATAGGTCGACTTGGGACCTCTCGGGTTTCCTTGTCCCATGTTAGATCCGGGTCTACGTCAGGAATCGAACCCTTTCCTTTAGGAAGTGAAACAATATCTTATGTATGATTATCTTGCAAAGACTCTACCTCACTTGTCATAGCATTAACCCATTTTTGATCTTTTGCGCGAATAAGATTTAGGTTAAAACTAAGGAAACGAGAAATAAATGCTTGACAATGATACGCCAATTTCATAACCCAATAACTTGATCCAATCCATATGGCCGTCTTGATGAATGTTTAGTGAGACAAAGTCCTTCATCCAAATGGGAGGTGCACACCTAGTGGACCTTCTTCTAGGAATAATAGGATTTGGATTTGACTCAGTAGGGAATTCTCTAGTATATCTCTAGACTCGGTTATTTTTGAGACATGTGAATCTGTGGAGCTCAGCTAGTGGTTGAGACATATGATGAGAGGAGTCTTTATCTTGTCTTGGCGCAATACCAATAGGAACATTTGTAGGTGCGGGTGGACGTGTTCATCTTGGTGAATCGACGGCTATGCAGCTTCTAAATACGAGAAGTTTTTAAAAAAATAGGTTGAATGTATCCTTTTACGAAAAATGGAAGCACTTTTTCGTGAAGATGACATCCCGGCCACAAAGAATAGCGATAAGTTAAATCATATAGAACATAACCTTTTTTCAATTCTGAATATCCCATGTGTCTGACCATTTTACTTCTAGACAACAACTTATCATGTTGAGTCAAATCTTAGCAAGCATAAACAACACAAGTTTTTTTAAATAGGTTAGAGAGCATTGTTTTTTATGCTGTAGATTTTCATATGGAGATGCACCCTTTAACACAACAGTCTGGCTGATTAAGTAAAATACTACTGTACACACTATCCCCGGAAATTCAATTGGAATGTGACTTGTAATCTAATTAAACTAGTAACCTCTAATATGGCACATGTGTTTCTTTACGCCCTCCCATTTCTTGAGGTATACACACAAGTAAATGATGAACAATTCCTATTGTTTACACATAAGTTCACAGAGACATTGTTCGTGAATTCACTACCATTATACATTCTCATGATTTTAGCCTTTTTCCAAAGCGAGTATAACTAAAGCTAAAGAAATGTTTTAAAGCTACACACATCACATTTTGTTTAAGCAAGAAAATCCATGTAAATCTAGAGAAGTCATCAACTATAGTCAAGAAGTATTTATTTCCATCACATATTACCTTTATTTGGACCCCATAGGTCTACATGAAGTAAATCCAAAAAAGCTTGCTAGACTTTATACTACTTTTGGAAAAAGTAGTCTTGCTTGTTTAGAACAAGGACATACTACACAATCGACAAGATTTTCTTTAATGATTGATAGATCAATGACAAACAATTTATTCGATGCTAGTGATGAAGTATTGTCCAATGTTTTTGTGCCACAAGATAATGTCCTTTTGAGCTCTACTATGACCTCGGATGTATTAGGCACACTGGAATTGGGATATTTATTAGTAAGATGATTGATCGACAAGTAGAGACCCTTATCCTCTTTATCAATCTCCTTCACCCTCCCGATTAGAAGAGATGTTAAAAAGACCCAAAAGTTGAGAGGGAAAAAAAGGAAACAAAAACACTTGCAATTCCTCTATGATTTTTGAAACGAGATAATAAATTATATTTAATTTGTGGAACATAAGAAACACAGTAGATATTTTATTTCTATTATTAGATATGGAACATGATCCTATGTGTTAAGGCGAAGATATATCACCATTTGTTAAATGTATTTTCTTTGGTATTTCGATCTTAGTTATAGTTGTTGAGTCAAGTAACTCTAAGTCGGATTTCATATGGTTAGTGGCACTGTATCCACTATCCAATCGGGAGTATGTGGAGAAACTAATGCGAGCCATCGAAATACGTGCATTTGCGGATGAGACTGAGACATTATTAGCGAGGCACATTATTCCCTTGAATAGTTTGGTTCAACATGTTGACAATGCGATCATAGTGTTACAGTAAGCACATTGTTGACAACCTTGAACTACATATTTTGCATCCTTCCTCACATCTTGATTCATGACTTGTATCTTGCTTTACACCAGGTAGAAGCCACATTTGTGTCGATCCCATAACAAAAGCAGTCGGTTTAACCCTCTACAACCTTGTTGAAAAACAAGACATGTATTCCTTTTTGCATACACATGATAAGCAACATAGTTCCATTAGTAGAAGATTTTCTTTTCTTGAACTTGAAATCTGCGGGATATCTACAATTTTGAAGCAGTTAACTTTGGTGTGCCCTTTTATTTTGCCTTCACGAGTAAAGATTCGATTCTTCTGAACTTTTTTTGATTTCCACCTCCATTTATGATGTACATATATAAGTATATACCATTGCTTGATATAGGATTTTCTCCCAAAATTCCAACTAAAAAGCGACCACGGGTACAGCTCTCATCACTAATCACCATAGAATATGCAGTTTCACTTGAAGGCAAGGGACTCATTAATAGAATTTGGCTCATAGCCTAACTATAGAAATAATTCAATCCCATAAAAGTTTGGAAGAGTTTGGTGATGTAGATGTGGAATGTAGTCTTTAGACTTATCACAATTGCAACTAGGAGGTGGCACAGAGGCACGAAACTCTCCTATGAACCACTTCAATTTGAAAATACTGAGCTTGTGTTTGTGTCTTGAGTCGATGTTGCTATTTCCTTATGCGAATTAAAGAATCGAGAACCATCTAACTTGTAAACCTTTCTTCAAATCTTTCCAAACAGTTTGAGAATTAGAGGCATACATAATTCCCCCAGCCAGAGATTCTTACTCCACGCCCATTCATTAACCATGATAAAAGTATAGCATTAACTCTCCCAATGGCCCCAAAACTGATTCGGGAAATTTATCCTGGAAACGGGTTCCATTCACCAACCTAATTTTTTTTTCTACCCAATAAAGAAATTCTCATAGAAATACTAGACATAATAGTTCTCAATCTTTTGTCCATTGAAAAAAGTATACTCCCTTGACATCGGATGGATGACGGAATAGCGGATCATTATAATCTACTCGAGGGCTGCATTGAGCTAGAATTAGGTGTTGGAGGAGGAATTTCTCCATTAGTATTCATTTTTCTTAGAGAAACCAATATTGAGAACAGCGCAAGAATTAGAATTGGAACAAACAGCGAATGAGGAAGAAAGAGATTTCAAAATTAAGCTCCTTGAATGAATCGGATCGTCTACTCGGGGATGCGATACCATGTTGAATTAACACAGAAAGATGATTGCTTCTTGCATGTAAAAGAATAAGAAGAAGAGAAGAGAAGAAGAGAGGAAGAAGAAGATGATGATAAAGCATTATAGAGATAGTAAGCGATAAGTGTATTATTCATTCAAGTTGTACCTAATACAATATAGAGTACTCCTATATATAGAAGTAAGCTTAGTCATTACCTTCTTAACAGATTATAACTAACTAGGTGATAGGATTGTTAGTTATATGTAATAACCTAATTTAATAAAGGGCTATTTAGTAATTACTTGATAAAAGAAAAGGAAAAATAATAATATAAATAATTTATAATAATAATAATAATAATAATAATAATAATAAAGGCCAAAGTCGAATTGGAGCTAGAAAAATAAAACACTATTTCTGCTGGGAAAAAAAGGAATCACATACGGGAATATATATATATATATATATATATATATATATATATTATAACGCGAAAAGAAAAAACGGAAAGAGGAGGGGAAGAAAGAAGAGAAAATGAAGAAAAGAGGAAAAAATAAAATTTTTCGATCAAATGCAATGGTAATGATCCTAATCTTTTTCTTGAGTTTATTACGCGATTATAAAAAAATTTATAGGATAGAACATGGAGAAATATTGAAGAGGGTGAGAAGAAGTTTAGCCTAGGATTCTTCAAACTAAATCATCAATTTGAAAGGGAAAATCTTTATCAAAATTCAATTATGATTAATGTTCTGAAATCCTCTCATCAAGAATCTGTTGAGTGGTCATAGTTGAGTACACTTGGGTTGACCGGAAGTTGACTTTCGGTCAAATCATTGACCTTAATTTAACTTTTGTTAAAATTAAGCAAACTTCTACCAAAGGGTTTTGACCATTTTAAACCCATTTTGTGTAGTTTGAGGTGATTCGAGACCAAGATTATAGTTTTGAAATATTGAAAATTGTGCTTAAATTATGATTAATGTTCTGAAATCCTCTCATCAAGGAGAATCTGTTGGTGGTCATAGTTCAGAAATTCTGCCCCGTTGACCAGAGTTGACTTTTTTCGGTCAAATCATTGACCGCGAATTTAACTTTTGTTAAAAATTAAGCAAACTTCTACCAAAGGGTTTTTGACCATTTTAAACCCATTTTTGTGTAGTTTGAGGTGATTCAGAGACCCAAGATTATAGTTTTGAAATATTGAAAATTGTGCTTAAATTGTAAATTCGAGGTAAGTGAGACTTTAAGCTTTGGTGCTTGCTTTTTAAACCTGTTTTTTTTTTTTAAATTATGTTTTGTCTTCCTGGTCCATGTGTTGGGAAAAGCGTGTACTTGGAAGAATCGGTGGTCTTTCACCAACCGCATATATGTTACTTTGAGAAAAATATGTTTTTAAGGAAAATTATTTCATAATTGATTTGTGTTGTGGCGTGGTCT
>JACEIK010003541.1:120087-162615 GCA_018107945.1 Datura stramonium | reverse complement strand
ATATTTGGTACAAGCAATGGAAGGACAGCAGGGCAGCGGGAGCGGGCCCTATCAGCTGGGATGAGTTCCACATGGCCTTTCTCGACAGGTTCTTCCCTCGAGAGATGAGGGAGTTGAAGGAAGTTGAGTTTGTGAACCTAAAGCAGGGGAAGATGACAGTGCTGGAGTATTCGTTTGAGTTCACTCGTTTGTCAAAGTACACCCCAGAGTTAGTGATGGATCAGAGGGCGCGGGTGAGCCGATTCATTTAGGGTGTGGCTGGATATCTAGACAAGGATTGCAAGACTGCTATGCTCCACCAGGATATGGACTTTCCTCGCATAGTGTTGTATGCCCAGCAGATGGAGGCGGCTCATGCGAGGGAGAGGGAGGAAAAGAGGGCTCGGACGGACAGTTGTGGGTTTTCACATTAGAGGTCCGGCTGTGGCTACCGTCCATAGTTTTTTCAGCAGAGTTCACTAGCCCCAACACCATCATCATCTAGTGTCCCATCTAGACCGAGGGGTGATCAGAGGAGCAGGGTTTCAGGGTTGAAGGATCAGAGGGACACCCAATTAGAGCATACCACTCCAGCCTGCGGGAAGTGTGGCAAGAGTCACACCGGGGAATGCCTACTCGACTTAGATGTCTGTTGTGGGTGTGGTACATCTGGAACATGCGCCGAGCGTGCCCATTGCTAGACAGGGTGATGATAGGGGTCATGCACAAACCGCCAGGACAGCAGCAGCTCCAGCTCGTTTGGCTCCGCAGGGAGCATCGACAAGTGGAGAAGGCGGACAGCGCCAAAACCGATTCTATGCCCTTTCCTCACACCAGGAGTAGGAGACTTCGCCAGACGTGGTCACTAGTATGTTGCGTGTCCTTCATATTGATGTTTATGCCTTGCCAGATCCGGGAGCTACCTTGTCTTTCGTGACTCCTTACATTGCTAGTAGCCTTGGAGTTAGTCCTGAGACCTTGTCAGAGCCGTTTGAAGTTCGACCCATGTTGGTGATTCGGTCATAGCTAGACGGGTGTATAGAGGATGCCCCGTCACTGTGTTGCATAAGGTTACCTCCGAAGACCTTGTAGAGTTAGCCATGACTGACTTTGACATTATTCTTGGCATGGATTGGTTGTTTGCGTGTTATGCTTCGATTACCCGTACGGTGGAATTTCATTTTTCGAGTGAGATAGTGTTGGAGTGGAAGGGTAGTTCGGTGGTACCAGCAGGTCGGTTCATTTCCTATCTTAAGGCTAGGAAGATGATCTCTAAAGGCTGCATGTACCACCTAGTTAGGGTTAAGGATGTGGAGTCCGATACCCCGACTATTTGGTCAGTTCCAGTGGTGTGCGAGTATCTAGAGGTGTTTTCTGATGATTTGTCAGGTGTTCCTCCGGAGAGGGAAATTGATTTCGGTATTGATCTATTGCCAGATATGCAGCCTATCTTTATTCCTCCCTACAGGATGGCCCAAGCCGAACTAAAGGAATTGAAGGATCAGTTGAAGGATTTGTTGGATAATGGCTTCATTAGACCGAGTCAGTCTCCATGGGGTGCACCAGTTCTATTTGTTCGAAAGAAGGATGGTTCCCTTCGCATGTGTATTAACTATCGACAGTTGAACAAGGTTACCGTCAAGAACAGGTACTCCTTACCCAGGATCGATAATTTGTTTGACCAGCTTCAGCGTGCCAGGTGCTTCTCGAAGATAGATTTCAGGTCCGGATATCACCAGCTCAGAGTACGGGAGTGTGATATTCTAAAGACAACCTTCAGAACTCGGTATGGCCATTATGAGTTTGTAGTTATGTCTTTTGGACTAACCAATGCTCCTGCAGCTTTTATGGACCTGATGAACAGGGTGTTCAAGAAATATTTGGATATGTTCGTGATCGTGTTCATTTAAGACATTCTTATATATTCCCAGAGCAAGGAGGAGCATGCCACTCATTTGATAATAGTGTTGAAAACCCTCAAGGATCGTCAGTTGTATGCAAAGTTTAGCAAGTGTGAATTATGCCTAAACTCGGTAGCATTTCTGGGACATGTGGTATCAAGTGAAGGCATAAGGGTAGATTCCCAAAAGATCGAGGCGGTGAAGAATTGGCCTAGACCGGTGAATCCTTTAGAAATTTGGAGTTTCTTAGGCCTAGCAGGTTACTACCGAAGGTTGGTTGAGGGTTTCTCATCTATTGCAACACCTTTGACTAAGTTGACTTAGAAAAAGATAAAGTTCCAATGGTCGGATGCTTGTGAGAAAAGCTTCTAAGAGTTGAATACCCGACTCACTTCAGCACCAGTGTTGACCTTACCAGAGGGTACTGATGGATTTATAGTGTATTGTGATGCTTCGAGAGTCGGACTGGGATGTGTGTTGATGCAGCGTGGGAAGGTAATAGCATATGCCTCGAGACAGCTGAAAGTCCATGAAAAGAATTATCCGACCCACGATCTTGAGTTGGCCGCGGTGGTGTTTGCATTGAAGATATGGTGGCATTACTTGTATGGGGTCCACATGGATGTGTTTACGGATCACAAGATTTTTCAATATGTGTTCACACAGAAAGACCTAAATCTTCGACAAAGGAGTTGGTTGGAATTTCTAAAGGACAACGACATGAGTGTCCTCTACCACCAGACCAAGGCTAATGTAGTTGTGGATGCGCTTAGTAGGCTTTCTATGGAGAGTGTGTCCCACGTGGATAAGGGGAAGAAGGAGTTAGTGAAAGATGTCCACCGGCTTGCTAGACTGGGAGTTAGATTGCTCGACTCGGCAGATGGCGGCATTGTTGTGCATAACGAATCAGAATCATCATTAGTGGTTGATGTTAAATCCAAGCAAGATAAGGATCCAAATTTGAGAAAACTGAAGGAGGCGGTGCAAAGTCAAAAGGTGGAGGTTTTCTCCTAAGAGGGAGATGGCGTGCTACAATACTAGGGTCGTCTATGTGTCCCAGTTGTTGATGATTTGAGAATTCAAATATTGCATGAGGCACATGGTACCAGATATTCTATTCATCCAGGATCCACAAAGATGTATCGGTACTTGCGAGAAGTCTATAGGTGGGATGGTTTGAAGAAAGATATTGTAGAGTTTGTAGCAAAATGTCCAAACTGCCAGCAAGTGAAAGTCGAACATAAAGGTCGGGAGGCATACTCCGGGATATCAGCATCCCCACTTGTAAGTGGGAGGAAAAAAATATAGATTTTTTTACAGGCCTACCTCATACTCTACGACAATACAACTCCATTTGGGTAGTGGTCGACAAGTTAACCAAGGCTGCACATTTTCTAACGGTCAAGACCACGGATTCAGCAGATGATTATGCCAAGTTGTATATTCGGGAGTTGGTTCGACTTTATGGAGTGCCCTTGTCTATCATCTTAAACTGAGGTACTCAGTTTACCTCTCAGTTTTGGCAGTCTTTTCAAAAAGGACTTGGGACGCAGGTTAAGCTCAGTACAGCCTTTCATCCGCAAACAGATGGCCAGGCAAAACGATCCATTCAGACCCTTGAGGATATGTTGAGGGCATGTGTTATAGATTTCAAAGGTAGTTGGGATGATCATTTGCCCTTGATCGAGTTTGCTTATAATAACAGTTACCACCCTAGTATCCAAATGACACTGTTCGGGGCTCTTTACGGGCGGAGGTGTAGATCTCCCATCGGATGGTTTGAGGTTGGTGAGGCAGCTATGATAGGACCAAATTTGGTTCATGAGGAGATGGTAAAGGTTCAGATGATAAGGGACCGATTAAAACCCACTCAGAGTCGTCAGAAATCGTATGCTGATGTGAGGAGAAGGGATCCGGAGTTCGATGTGGATGACTAGGTGTTTCCAAAGGTATCTCCCATGAAGGGATTCATGCGGCTCAGAAAGAAAGGTAAACTTAGTCCCCGTTATGTTGGTCCCTATCGGGTTGTGAGGAGAGTTGGTAAGGTGGCGTATGAGTTGGACTTGCCATCAGAGTTATCTTCAGTTCATCCCGTCTTCTATGTGTCACTTTTGAAAAAGTGCTTGGGTGACCCAGCTTCAGTAGTTTCGGTAGACAACATTGGTGTAAAGGATAGCCTCAACTATGAAGAAATTCCGGTGAAAATCTTAGATCGTCAAGTCCGTAAGCTAAGGAACAAAGAAGTAGCTTTAGTTAAAGTATTATGGAGGAATCAGCATGTTGAGGGAGCTATGTGGGAAGCTGAAGCGGACATGATGGCTAGATATCCACAATTGTTCTCTACCGGCTCGGTTCCGACTTGAGGTATCAGTTTTGCCCTATGACTCTATTTTGTTTTCATGTTTGGTTCATGTGTGCAAGTTCTTTTATGAGTATGAATATGTATGTAAAGTATGAGATCAATTCAGTTATGTGGTTTGATTCGGAGATAGTCATTCCGTGAAAATTTCGATTAAAATGATTAGTATATAGCTATGATAAATTGTATGTTTTTGTTTGATGCTTGATTCCTACATTCGAGGATGAATGTTTCCAAGGGGGAGATATTGTAATACCCCGGAAAGGCCTAAGAATAGACCCGAGAGTTAAATTTGAAAAGTGTAGAAAACTAGAAAAAATATCACAGAACGGACGACCCTATGACTCATGGTAGGGTACCACGAGTCGTCACAAGCTGTCATGGTTTGGGAAGTCAGGGAAACAGTCGAGACAACAGACGGTGCAACGAATCGTTGTCCCCAGTCGTGGGGAGGTTTGGACTTAGGCTGAGGAGGAAGTAACGGGGCATCCCACAATTCATGGTTAAGAGGACGGCCCGTTATTTCAAGTCGTCATTCATGGGTTGAAGGTTCGAGTGCAGATGAGGGATGGAAACCACAACTCGTTGGAAGTCACTACGAGTCGTGGTGAGGCTCATGGGAAGGAAAGCCAGATTTGGTCGAGGAGTTGGCGACGATCGATCCAACGACTTGTCTTTTGAAGTCACGACTCATCCTGACGATCCGTGGGATGGATCCGAGGCATGAGACGAAGCAGTGGACCCAACGACTCGATACCATGAGTCATGGTATGTTGTCACGACCCGTTTGGTTTGTCATTGGTCCGTCCAGGGCAGGTTTTCAGGGAAATGATTTTAAGGGCATTTTCAACCTTTCTACGTTTTTAGACCATAAACTACGTCGTTTTGGATATTTTCTGAGTGTGATAAGAGGAGTTAAGTCCTTATTGCATGCCCATTCTCATGCAAGAACCTTAGAGAGATTTTTGGGAGATTCAAGGTCTTCTTCCCCAAGTTTCCATCAATTTCTTTATGGGTATTCAAGGAGTTTCGAATCAACCCATTTCCAGGTATGTAGGGTTTTAAAATGGGTGAAATTCTTCCTCACCCATGCCCAATTTCGATTTAAATCATGAATACTCCTATTCAAGTCTATGGGGTTTTACTCAAATGCATGAAAATGTGATTTCTCTTTATGGATATGATTTAAATGAGTTTTAATTATTGAATTATGAATGATGGGCAGGTTTTATCATTATTTTCTTTTAATCATGTTTCAAGCTTTTAAATCAAAATTTTTCCATTTGATGAAAGTTCATAGAAGTTATGATTTATGATGAATACTCTATAATTTGAGTTTATTGATGATGGAAAAGCATGACTTTCTAGTTACCCATGTTTATGAGCATATTTTCAAAGAATTGAGTGTGATGAAGTATGGGCAATGCCCACATGTTGAAGAATGATTTACGATTTATGAAACGAATTACATAATTTATCGATTTATGATGTTGGCCGATGAAAAGGGCTTTGATTCTTGGCTAAGAATGTTTTAAAGGGGATCAATGATGATAAATGTGTTACACCCCGGAATTTTTTTTGATGATTATTTGATGGTTATATGTCATATTAAGGGAATTATGGGTCGTATGTTGTCCGTACGTGAGGAGGGAAACATGTGCAAAGGGAAAAGCGAAGGGAAAAGCGAAGAGTATGTGAAGTTTGTAAATAAGGGCAAATTTTAAATTCACATATCTCCAAACATATAACGATACAAAAGTCCCATAACATGTCAAATGAAAGGTATTTGAGCTTAGCTTACAAAGGAAAAATCGCCGTCAATCGGAGTTCCTCGGAGTAAAAAAGTATGCTCGTTTGAAGACAGCACTGTCGGCTGGAGCGCGCGGGCGCCGAGACAGGCAGGTGCGAAGACGCACGCAAGGGCATGGCCGCGCGGCACCGCCCAAACCCTTGCCAGTCTACCTATATGAAGTAAAATTGAGCTAGAAAGCTCATTTACTTCGTTTTAGTTGTTTTTCTTTTCAGAATTCAGAGAATTCAAAGCCCTATCACATGGTGAAAAGATATCCAAGGTAAGAAACTTCACTCTGTCTCTTTGGGCTTTGAAAAAGAGAACCTTGGAAGGAAGTCATGACTTGTTGTTGTCTTGTGGTTGATTGTGGTCTTGCTGCATTTTTGGATGATTCTAGGAAGAGGAAACAGTAGGATTTTACTCCTTACTATAGCTAATAACATTCCCAAGAAAGGGTAAGTAATTCCCTTTTTAATTTCTTTAAGTTTATGAGGTTATAACTTGGAGAATGTTGTACTATTGTGTTGTTGTTTCTTTGTGTGTTTTTGTGTCATGTTGCTCTCAATTCTTCCAGAACTTTGGTGAAGCGAAGTTGCTTCTTGTTGGATTTGTAAATTGTACATGGAAGGATCCTTAAGGAGTAAGCTTGAAAGGAAGATTTTCGGCAAAATTAGAGTCGACGTTCCAAGGTATGTAAAGGCGTCCCTTTCCTTGTTTTTCAAGCACGAAACTAAGTTATTGAAAGGATAAATATTCCTATATTTTTAAAATCATATTGAGGCATGTATGATCCTTTCCAAAGTATTGGAAATACTTGGCATAAAGCTTGAATCGTTATGAATGGTTGAAGCGAACAAATGTGAAGCGAAAGGTGTAATTTTTATATGATTGCTGCCGAGTTCCAAATCAAGTCCAAGTCCCCTTAACGTGGGCACCGTGAGCTGGTTCTTTTTGCAGTATACCGTATATGTGATGTTTAATATATGTTAAAATCTAGTCACTTATTGAAATTGGTAGGAAATGTTAAGACGGTGACATGTAATTGAACTTAAGCTAAGAAGATGATGCTAAGCCGATTGGAGGGTAAACGAGCTTATTGAAATGACGTTTTAATAATATTGTTAATTCCTCCTATATGTTTATGTTTTAAAGTGCCTAAGAGAAAAATTAGATTTTATGTTTTCCTCTTAAAGCTAAGCAAGCGGCACGAGCGAATAAGCTAAATCGATACATGTTAATCTGGGAAAGAGTCGCTAAGTTGTCAATTAGGATAAGAGGTAAGTGTGTATAAGAAATTATGGAATACCGAACACGAGGGTAAAAGACTTGAGGTAAAGAATAATTTTGGCAAAGAAGTTAAGATGAATAAGGAAGTAGAGCTAAATTGTTAAATTAGACGATACATGTTACGATTAGAATGATGTAGGCAATGGGTTTCAGGAAGATTAACCCTTTTCTAAAGACGTTTAGCAAAAGAGTTATAAATTAAGTTGTTTATGTTCAGTATGTGTTACATTGATGAATAACACTACCAAAGTCTTTAACCTTCTATGAAATAATTATAGTTGAACGTCGTAAAGTAGTAACTTTTGCTGAGAACCTCTCTCTGCTATAACCCTAAAGGATTATGTTAAGTTATCTATTCTAAGTGTTGAAATTTTCTACCATGTCTTAAAAGGGTAATCCTAGGATCTTCTAAGTCACTTATGATTATGTAAGCTTTCAAGCTCCGTATAATTGCAAAGTTATGTAAGTCATCCAAAGATCACCCGAATTACGTCTATATATCTTTATTTACCTATAAGGAATCACTTAGAGAGTTACTCACGAGTTCCCAAGTTATACAGCTCCAAGTCTCAGACCCTTAAGTTATGTCTTTACATCCCTAATTTATGCTGAAATGCTAGATAATCTAAGAAGTTTTTGAGAGATCATATTTCGAGAATTATGCTAATGTCTCTTGGCCAAGCATCCGATGTTGTATACAAGTCTAAGAACTCAATTCTTTATATGTATTCCCAGTAAGAAGTCTTAATGGTACGATTTTCATGTTATAACATACAGCTTGAATCTTCGCTTATATTCAAGCCATGCATCTTTATGTTTAGCTCTTGTTGAGTTATCAGTTGAATTTCCTAAATTCGGAGGAGAGATTCTCCCAGGTACCAATGTTCCTAATGTCTAAGTAAGTATAAGTGCAGGCTATGATAATGACCAGTTAAGCTCAGAACATTGAATACCAGTGTCTCCCGAGGTCACCTAGTTAACTAAATATGAGTTATACATTATATAGAAGTCTTATACGTTGTATGTTTGTAGTTCAATTCTCAGCTCTATGTATATGACAAATAACTCCATGTTCCTAGTTATAATTTACATATTTTCCTACAAATAAGTCAAATGAATTAAGAACTATATGTAAGATTCGATTACGATAAATTTGCAATGAAATTCCAATGTATAGTTGCCTTCTATACAAAAGTGAAGGAACCACCTGGTAGGCAGTATATATTTGTAGTTCCCAAATGTTAAAGAATTGTGTGGAAATGAGCTCTATGTGTTTCTATCCAAGTAATATATTCAATTGGTAGGATTATTTGTAGGACATTGCTTGTAAGCCTACAAAAGTTCTTATGTTATCTACACCTCTTTTGAAGGTCCTTCGCACTGAGTCGACATGTTCATGTATGATTTGACAACTTTACATGATATATATACATATTTTCTAGCTTTAAATGATATGGGTGCTCACTTGCATTTATGGGTTAGCTTAAAGAGGCCTATTCCGGCCACAAATTTAACATTTGTCATTTATATGACACATGTTTAATTAACCCAATATAAGCCATATCGACCCTATTTACGATTATGATTAAGAATTATTTTTATTTTACCCTGTTGTGGTACATCGAAGGAGATATTTATATTTTTACTCCCGGTATGGCACATCGGATGGAGATATTTTGTTTTACCCCGATGTGGCATACTCGGCTGGAGATATTTTTATGTTACCCCGATATGGTACATCATAGAGATATTTTTATGTTGCCCCGTGTGGTACATCGGCTGAGATATTTTTATTTTACCTGGTGTGGTACATTGGCCGGAGATATTTTTATTTTACCCTGGTGATACATCACCAAGATACTTTTTATTTTTCCTTTGGTATGGTACACCAATCGACGAAATCTATATATGATTTATGGTTGGTTGGTTGTTGGCATTACGCTTATAGTTTTTCTTGTAGCATTACTGGTTGCATTTTCATCGCATTGACTTATTGCCAGGTTTCGGTTTCTAGGATTCCAGGTTGTTGTTATTCCTTATTTCTGGCTCCAGCTTATCATTTCTATCTTACATGCTTACAGCTTATGCCTTACATACCAAAGACATTTCATTCGTACTAACGTCCCACGCCTAGGACCCGTGTTCATGCAGGCAGGTAGAGGTCGGGATTGCCACCGGTAGCAGTTCGGGAGATTAGTGGATGTGCTGGTATGCCCTTTCTTTCTCGGGAGCTAAGACTAGTTTTGTTTCGGGGCTTAGGAGTTTTGAGATGCGCTTATGGGCAGGTCGGAGCCCCTGTTCCGACAATCAGTTAGTTTACTCTTTAGAGGCTTTGTGATGAAGTGTGTACAATGGTATTCAGTTTATGGCCTTGTCGGCTTTTTGTTGTTTAGTTTAGTATACTTATAGTCTTGCTTGCATTTCGCCTGTTTACCCTCAGACATTGGAGACATTATGGTCCGCTTCGTCCAACTTGATTCCGACAGTGGCCTGACAGCCTAAGTGTTACAGTTACGAATGTCATATAGTCGGCTTCCCAGTCAGTCAGGTCGTGACAAAATGTTATAACTTAGCCAATGAATTTTAATGCATGATTTTATTGATTTATGTATGAGCCTATATACATGTGTTTGGGAGTCGTGTCTAGCACCGAGCAGCCCATGTCTGTAAGACCACATGCCGGTGTGTTCACAAACCACGTGCATCCGTGGGTTCTAATGTTATATATTGTATTGATACCGATTCTCTCAAATGTGATATCACGCCTAATGCATCTAATTCTGCCCCCGGCAAGCCAGGGTCGACTCTTCCCACTTGAGTGAGATAGTTGGGGCATCATGAAAGGCTCTACCATGATGGTGTCGATTATGATGAGTCCTCCCATTGTTTCGCATGTTTTATGCATTTATATAAAATGTTATTGTCTCAAGTTATGTTTTGATAATGATTACTTATGATTATGATTATGAACACTTTATGAATGATTTGAAAGTCTTGAGCCTTATGTTTTCTTATGAAGTTTACGATATATGCATGATTTCCTTCTTCTATGTCTATTTATGAGTTTTACTTTATTTTAAAATTTATCCGTTTACTTACCTTTCATACTCCACATTCCACATACCGACCGGCATACTTTCTATGTTGTATCATTTCATGACAGGATTCGGATCTCAGGCTCACCCTCTCCTTAGTCCATCTCAGCTTATGTTATCTTACGTTCAGCATCGCTCGAGTTAGTCGGGATGTTTTTCCACTGCTCATTGTATGCTGTAGAGGCTTTCAGGATCATGTGGTATTCAGCCTATGTACGTCCAGTGTATATAAATGTTATGTTATGATTACGTTTCCTCTATGCTTAAGGATTATCATTCGCTTTTATTTGGATGAGGTTAGTTTAATGCATGTGCCATGGGTTGACTTGGCGCCCTTGGGGTTCCTTGTACCGTGTCTATGATTCCGGTGTATGTTCGAGTCATGACAGGATGACGGTCAACATCAAAATCATTTTATGCTCTATTCCCATCAGGATTAGGGAGAGCTCACCCGACGTAGTCATGGGTATGTTACGTCTCTTTCATCTAGACGTGTATGCCTCCTAGATCCAGGATTCACCCTTTCATTCATGACTCCCTACATAGCAGTCCAGATCAATATCAGTCCTAGAGGTCCTCTGGTATTCTCAGTCTTCACCCCGCATAGCCTCCGCTAGAGCCACTGGGTGTATAGAAATTGCCCTGTCTTATTCCTGAATAAATTCATTCCAAATGACCTTGTAGAGTTAGACATGATTGATTTTGACCTTATATTTGGCATGGATTGGTTACACTCCTGCTATGCCTCAGTTTATTTCAGAACTAGAGTTGTCAAGTTCTAGTTTCCAAACGAACTGTTCAAATGGACGGCGCAGTTCAAATACCTAAGGGTAGGTTTATTTCCTACCTTAAGGCCTTAAACTCATCTCCAAGGGATACATTTATCATCTAGTTCGGGTCAAGGGATTCCAAATATGAGACCCCAACTATGCAGTCAATTCCAGGTTTCGAGTTCCCGATATTTTTCCTAAGGATCTTCCCGAAGTTCCCCCGAACGGAAATAGATTTTTGATAGATCTCCTTCGCATACTCGCCCATCTCCATCCCTCCTTACAAAATGGCTCCAACTGAGCAGGTTGAAGCATGAGCAGCTAAACGATCTTCTTGACAAGGGTTTTATCGCACTCCAAGATTCTCCCTGAATTTCCTCAAGACTATTCATGCGTAAGAAAGAAGGTACCGGTAATGTGCATAGATTTATCGCCACTAACAACACAAATCAAGAATAGGCATCCCCTACCCAATTGACGACCTATTTCACCAACTCCGTGAAGCCACAGCCAAAAATCGACCTCAGCGTCAGGTACCATCCGTTAAGGGTCAGATAGTGTGATGATACCAAAAGATTCAAAACTCTATGTCACTACGAGTTTGTGTGATGTCTTTCGGCTAACAAACACCCCAAAGAAATTTCCTTCAAGGATTTGATGGTCTTTAAGCAGCACTGGATATGTTCTCATTGCATTTATCGACGACATTCTAGTATATCTAGAAATGGTGAAGAGCATGCAACCACCTCGGTATTAGCATTGCGTACGCCGGGGACCGCTAGTAGTTCGCCAAGTTCAGCAAGTGGTGTACTCGTTAAAGTCTCATGACCTTCTTAGGTCATGGTCTCAGGTGAAGGAATGCTGCGGTAGATCCTCAAAAAGATAAAGCTGAAAGATTGGTCTGGTACCTACCTCCTACCGAACTGAGTTTCCTAGGCTTGGCGGTTATTATCGACGGTTTGTGGAAGGTTTATTCTCCATAGCATCTCCTCTCGACTAAGCTAACACAGAAGAAGGTGAAATTTCAGCGTTCGAACGAGTGTGAGAAGATTTCCAGGAGTTGAAGACTCGACTCACTACCGCTCCGGGCTTAACTCTTTGCCGAAGGATCGATGGATAGTTGTTTATTGTGACGCTCTAGAGTTGACCCTGGCTGCGTTCTGATACAGCGGGCAAAAGTGATAGCCTATGCCTCCAGACAACTCAAAATTCATGAGAAGAATTATCCAACTCATGACTTGAATTCAAGCGAAGCGTGGTATTCGCGGCAAAAATATGGAGACATTACTCTTTATGGGGATCACGGGATGTGTTCTCAAATCACAAGAGCCTTCAGTATGTGTTCATCCAGAAGAACCTAAACCCCACAGAGACGGTGGTTGGAGCAGCTAAAGGACTATGACATAAGTGTGCTATATCACCCGGTAAAGCCAATGAGGTGGCGAACACCCTAAGCCGACGCCTGGCCTATGGGGAGTGTGGCTCACATTGAGGAAGGCAAGGTGGAGTTAGCGAAAGATGTTCACACACTAGCCCGGTTAGGGATGCAATTGGTGGATTCAGCCGAAGGTGGTGTGGTAATGCAAAGCCGGGCCTGGACCATCCGTAAGTTGGAGGCTAAGTCCTCGGCAAGATGAAGATCCAGTCCTACTTAAATTTAAAGAAGCGGTCTTAGAAAGGAGGTTGAGGCTTTCTCCAAGGGGGAGATGGTGTGCTCCTGTTACCATGGAAGGTTGTGTGTACCAGATGTTGGTGAGTTGAGACAGCCAGATATCGGTTGAGGCACACATCTCGAGATACTCCATTCACCCCGGTGCTACCAAGATGTACCAGATTTAGGATATTACTGGTGGAACGGCATGCAAAGAGATATCATTTAATTTGTAGCTCAATTTCCAAACTACCAGCAAGTCAAGGTAGAACACTAGAGACCCTGAGGCATGACTCAAGATATCGCATATCCATGTAAGTGGGAAGAAGTAAATATGGACTTTATTACGTGTCTACCCGGACTCGTCGGCATGACTCGATCTAGGTAGTAGTAGACCGGATGCTAAGTCAGCTCACTTCCTCCCCAGTCAAAACCACGCACTCATCCGAGGACTATGCTAGACTTTACATCCGAGAGTTAGTCGACTCCATGGGGTGCCTTTATCTATTATATCGCATGGTGGAACTCAATTCACCTTAAACTTTGGAAATCCTTTCAGAAGGGACTAGGCACCAGGTAAACTCAGCAACGCCACCCGCAGACCGATGGGCAAGCCGAGGACCATTCAAATCCTAGAAGATATGCTAAGAGCATGCCCGATTGATTTTAAGGGTAATTGGGATGACCATTTGCCTCTCTTATCGAGCTTCAGTACAACAACAGTTACCATTCCAGCATCTGATGGCCCTATTTGAAGCATTATGTGGTAGAAGGTGTAGATCTCCTATAGGGTGGTTCGAGGTTGGTGAAGCTACCTTGATAGGGCCAAACTTATTTCACGTGGCAATGCAGAAGAATTTCTACCATCTGAGAAAGGTTGAAAACAGCTCAGAGTCAGTCAGAAATCTTATGCTTCCATGTGTTGAGAAGAGAGTTGGAGTTTGCATTGATGACGGTATACCTAAAAATTTTGCCCATGAAAGAGGTGATTGATCTCGGGGGCGCACTGCATGCCCAAGTATACTTTATTACTTCTAGTTTTGTCTTGCTTATCTACTTATATGTATACATTCTCATGTGATTTTATGTAAATGTGGATATATACTAAACAACATGGATTAGTTCTGTTTTTGCAATTTTAAAATAAATTTGGGGAACTAATCTAAGGAGTTATGAAGGAAGGAATGACCCAAGTAAATGCGGAAGTTGACATGAAAATATGTAACAACTGTCGGCCCTGCGCGATGGAACCGTGTCACACTGCTATCGCGGTAGCATTCTGCCGAGATGAAGATTTTGAGCAAATTCCAGTGAAGGTGCGCGACAGTCCGTGGCACGGAGCCTAGGCTCCTCGATGGCCTCTGTGCCACGGTTAGGGAAGAAGTTTCTGTGCATTCCAGTGAGGGTCCGCGACCACTACGTGGCACGGAGCCTGAGCTCCGCGATGGCCTCCATGCCACGTTGCCAGTTTATTCCGGGAAATTTCTCACTTGTATAAATAGCACACTTAGATTTTTATTTTGATATTTGACATTTTTATGCAATTGAACGTGGGAGGAGGCAGTTGAGCTAAAGAAAATCCTAGGGTTATTTCTCTTCTCTTTTCTTCCAAATTTCAATTGTTTGTATGCTTACTACTTGTTTGAAGATGGCTAATCAAAAATGAGGGATAAATTACCTCCGCCCGAGGTTGAGGAAATTTGTAGAAGTGTGTAATGCATTATTAATTAAGCTAATTCTCTCTTAAGAAAGGCTAAGTCTCTATTCTTGTTTTTCATTGTGTTAATGTTCGGCCATCATTAACGCATAACTTAGAACCTAATTTTGCTTATGAAAGGAAAATTTTTAGGATAGATGTGAGTAGGGAATATGTTCTTGTCTTTTATTTGAATTAAAGGTAAGATTCGCGTGCAGGATAGAAATATACCTGTAACTTCATATCTGGTTACATAGGAAACTATTGTGATTCGCTAGGAATATGGTTTCGTCATAGAAATGTGCTGTGTATACTGTCATTCTATAGTTGGCTAGAGGTTTGAAAGACCCGAGCCATAGGTCCGCCATCCCTAATCATCAACCTAAGAGAAGGGTTAGATAAAATATAATACACATTACGCATACCTGCATGTTTTGCCTTAACCTTAGATTACTCGTGCCATTGCTTAACTCACATTTTTTATTTCAACTAGTGTTACATTAACTATTAATCTTTAACAAATTATTCTGCTCTATATACTTGTATAAAGACGTTGTGACTACTTAAGTAAGGAATTTATTGCCACGCCATTAGCCCTTGTGGGTTCGACTTCCGTCTTGAAAAAAGCCACTATATTACTTGTACGACCACGTGCACTTGCGTGCATTGTTTTAACAAGTTTTGGCGCCATTAGACTGGTGGAATTGGTGAATTAAATTCTTTAGTGTTAGTTAACAAGATATATACAAGTATTGACAACTTGATCTTAGCGGTTACTCTTGCAAGTATTAAGTCTTTTCGAACGCTAACAAGAGACAAGGAATTGGTGGATCCATTTTGGAGCCTCGAGAGACAAATTTCATTTGCGAGGAGGGAAGCTCTAAAAGGAAGTTGCGTAGGAAATTCTGAACAACAAGAACTGACTATGTGGGACAAAGGTGAGTTAGTGCCTGGAGTGATGGTTGTAAGACCGGCACGCGAGGTGGAAATCCCACACGCGAATGTGACATCTAGCATCCGCAGCTGCACCTGTGATAAGAGATTTGAGCTAAAAAAATGAGTAACATGGGTACGCTTATTGCATACTGAGTCAGACAATTCACAGGTCTCCCCTATGAAGACCCACAAACAGCATCTTCAAAATTTCTGGAGATCGCGACACATACACACTACTGGAGTATCATCGGATTATGTGAGGCTTACATTATTACCATTCTCACTGCTGGGGAAGCTAAGAGGTGGTTAAAGGTTGAAACTGCCTAATTCTATTACCACATGGGATGATCTGGCAAAAGATGATTTTTAATTAGATTCTTTCTGTCATGAAGACGCCTAGGCTGGGGTAGATTCTAAGCTTCAAGCAGAGAGATCAGAAAATTTGCGACCAGGTACGGGGAGAGGGTTCAAGTCGATGTTGAGAGATTTCCTCGTCACCATCATCAGTCAAATGAGGTGCTGGTGCACACTTTTATCGAAGGCTTGGAACCTCATACCAAAATTTTGTTAGATTCTGCAAACTGGGACAAGCTACTGAAAAAACATATGAAGAGTTGTATACCTTATTGAACCGTATTTCAAAAGGTAATCCCGAATGGAATGCTAACACAACTCGAGGGGTGGTGAAGAAAGCGGCAGGGGTCTTGGAGGTAGATGGAATCAAAGCTATTGCTGCACAGATAGCCACACCGCAGAATCATCAACACCTATTTTAGTAGCATAAGCTAAAGGTCAATCACAGTCTACTAATGTGCAACTCAAAGAGTATGGTGTGAAATCTTGTGGTAGCGGTGAACACTCAGCTGATATATGTGGTGCCAATCCAGGATCTAAGTTTATTTTGTTGGCAATGCGAAAGGAGCAACAATCATCAGTATGGCAATACCATAACCCGAATTGAGAATAACTGTAATTCTTCCTAGGTAGCAATAGTCATCAGGGGCAAAGTTCAAATCAGGGCTTGCACAGGAACCAAGGAGGTCAGAATTTTCAGTCTCTCTCAGAGGAAATACTGCACCGCCTCGCCCTAGCAACATCGAGGACATGTTGAAGACCATTATATCTAACTAAGTTTGGGATGCAAGCCGACCAAGTAAAATTGACAAATGACATGAAAAAACCAGCAGTTAGCCACAAAGGCTTTGGAGTTTCAGTTAGACAGTTAGCTGGAGCACAAACATTAGACCTCAGGGTGGATTACCAAGTGATGCGTATACAAATCCTTCAAGAAGGTAGAATGCGCTTACAACTAGAAGTGATTTAAAGAACTCGAGGAGTTGAACCCGAAAAGCCACCACAGCAAGCTGAAGCAATAGAACAGGCTGAAGAGAATGAGAATGAGGGAGTAAAAGGTAGCAGAGAATGAAAGACCACCGCCCCGTTTCCACCGAGATTGCGAAAGCATAAGGAGGAAGTATGTTTCAAGAAGTTTACAGTTGTCAAGCAGGTGCACATTAATCTTCCTTTGGTAGATGTGTTGCAAGGAGTTCCTAAGTATGCAAAGTACATAAAGGATATTGTGCCAAACAAGAGGAGACTGACAGAATATGCTACAGTTGCACTTACTAAAGAGTGCACTTCTCGAATACGTAATAGATTGCCTACAAAGCCCAAAGATCCGAAGTTTTACTATCCAGATTACTATTGGTCAATTCGAGCTCGTGGTTTGTGTGGATTGGGAGCGAGTATGAACTTGATGCCTACATATGTATTTAAGAAGTTAGTTGCAGTCCTGCACTCCACCAGCGTTAATTTTGTAACCAATGAATGTCTACTGGCACCCACTGCATGGAATTGTGGAGGATGCTGCAAGTGGGATCCCTTATTTTCCCTGTGGATTTCATAATTTTTGACTTTGAGCCAGATTCGGAAGTCCAATTTATTTGGGATCCCTTTGGTAATCAAGCAGCTCGATCGGCGAGCCGCTTCGGGCAGCTAACTATGAGAGCTCATGATAAGGTAGAAGTATTTGACGTCTACAAGGCTTTGAAGCTACCTGCCATCTATGAAGAGTTATCAGCAATCACTATTGTGGATCAAAAGTCAACACTGCAGCCTTATGGCCCAAAGGATCCCTCGAGAGAGCATTAAGAGACATGGTCAATGTGGGATGGTGCAACATATGAAATGGTGCAAACTCTGAATGAGGCAAAAATGTTCTTTCAGAAGCAGGAGTTTGAGCCGTTGCAGCAGTCCTTAGAACCATCACCAAAGCCATCAATAGAGGAGGCACCCAAATTGAGTCGAAACATTGCCTCCACACCCTAATATGTATTTTTGGGAGAAACTGATACATTTTCGGTCATTCTTTCAGCAGAACTGACAGAGTCACAGGTGCAAGATGCGTTAGTGGTCTTGAGGAGGCGAAAGAGAGCGATGGGATGGCATATGTCGACATCGTGTGGAATCAATGTCAGTTCGCATGCACAAGATATTGATGGAGGAAGAATCAAAGCCAACTGTACAACATCAATGGAGGCTGAACTCCGGTGATGAAAGATGTAGTCGGGAAGGAAGTGATTAAGTGGATTGATGCAGGAGTGGTGTATCCGATCTCGCATGCTGGAGTGGGTCACCAGGCTCAATGTGTCCCAAAAAAGAGGGGGATGACGGTGGTCATTAACGAGAAGAACGAGTTAATTCCCACGCGAACAGTCACAGGTTGGAGGATTTGCATGGAGTATAGGAAACTAATGAGGCCAATCGTAAAGATTACTATCCTATACCATGCATCGATCAAATGTTGGAGATCGGTAGGAAGGAGTATTGCTTTCGGGATAAAGCACTCTCGCTATAATCAAATAGCCATAGCCCCGTAAGACGAGAAGACCACATTCGCATGTCCCTATGGGACATATGCTTTCAAATGGATGCCCTTTTGATTATGCAATGCACCGCCCACCTCTAGCGATGCATGATGGAAATATTTCATGATATGGTGGAAGACTATGTTGAGGTATTTATGGATGATTTTTCTATTTTTGGTAACTCGTTTGCTATGTGTTCAGAGAATTTAGACAGGGTTTTAGCTAGGTGTGAAGACTCAAACTTGGTGCTCAATTGGGAGAAGTGTCACTTTGTAGTCAAGGAGGGAATTGTTCTTTGGCCATAAGGTGTCGACAATGGTTTGGAGGTTGATCGTGACAAAGTAGAGGTTATTCAGAAGTTTCCACCACCAGTATCTGTTAAGGGTGTCCGCAGTTTCTTAGCACATGCTGGCTTACAGAAGGTTCATTCGTGATTTTTCAGCATTCCAGACCAATATGCCGACATTTTTAGTAAAAGATGTAAAGTTTGAGTTTAACAAGGAGGTAGAGTTACTTGAGGAGTCAAGAAGAGCCGGTGGAAGCTCCCATTCTCATTGCTCTCGATCGGGGAACACCCTTCGTGCCGTATGTGTGATGCTAGTGATGCTGTTGTGGGGCAGATTGGGAAGTGAAGGAAAAGATTTTTCATTCCATCTACTACACACAAGCAAACACTGGATGCCAGTGTAGGTGAACTACAGTAACCGAGAAGGAGATGTTGGCACTCTGTTTATGCATTTGACAAGTCTGCATCCTATCCGGGTTGCGTCAAAAGTGGTGGTACACATGGATCATGATGCAATTCCATACTTATTTAGCAAGAAATATGCAAAGCCTTGGTTAATCAGGGTGGATATTATTGCTGCAAGAGTTTGACTTGGAGATCCGAGACAGAAGGGAAGTCAAAATCAAAGGTGCATCACCACGACTAGAGAATCGAATACATGCGAAGGAGGGTGAGCACATCCGGAAAGAAGAGTTCCCCGATGAACAACTCCCTGGCGTTGAAGGAGGCAGAACTCCCAAGCGATATGCAGATATAGTAAACCCGATAGTGAGCGGAAAGCATACCCGCCGTGAGACAACCGTCTTCAACAAAGGAAGAAGTCGAAGCATGAGTCCTGCATCATATGTGGGATGAGCCGTATTTATTCAAGCATGGACCAGATCAAGTAATGAGTGGTGCATTCCAGAAAGTCGGTGACAGCAAAGGTGTTGAGAAGTTGTCATTCATCACCAGCTTGCTGGAGGTCATCATGGAGGAGAGAGCGTACTACTCACAAAGTGCTTCAATCCAAGTTCTTCAGCCTACACTGGCTCAAAGATGGCTACAAATTTTATGTCAAAGCATGTGATCAATGTCAAAGAGCGGGAGCAATCAGCAGGAGACATGAGATGCCATTGCATCACATCTTGGAAGTTGAGGTATTCGATGTGTGAGTGATGATTTTATGGGCCCATTTCCACCATCGCTTGGTAATCAATATTATCTTGGTAGCAAAGGACTCATGTCTAAGTGCTGAGGCAAACAGCTTGTCCCGGGAATGATAACAAGGTGGTGGCGACCTGTGAAGAAGCATATTTTCACCAGATTTGGAACGCCACGATAAATTATTAGTGATGGAGTGCATCTTGTGAATGCATGGTTCAGAATTTTCTAGCTAAATTACGGGGTGCGGCATAAAGGGCCAGCATATCACCCCAAACTAGCGGGCAAGTAGAAGCGTCGAACCGGGAAACCATAAATTTTGCAGAAAATGTGCTGAATGCTCAACGCAGATTGGGAAGCAAATTAGACTACGCCAGGGCGTATCAAACCGCGTACAAGATGCCAATTGGAACTTCACCATATCGGTTAATTCTACAGGAAAACGCACATCTACCTCGTAGAGCTTGAACATCAAGCCTATTGGGCTATGCGTAGTTGAAACATGGATCCTGAGTTAGATGGGAAAAGTGGTTGTCGTAATTGAGCGAGCTGGATTTAGTTTCTGTGGCATGCATATGAGAGTGAAAAATTGTACAAGGAAAGAACAAAGAGGTGGCATGACAAGCATATAGTGCATCGAGTATTTGAGCCGGGCCAGATGGTGTTGCTATTCAACTCCGTGCTTGCCAGTCTTGGAAAACCGTGCTCTATGGTCTCGGACCGCTTGAGGTGGTAAGGATGACCGTACGTGGCTGTTGAATTGTGGCAAGAAGATAAAAGTGCCAGCATTTTTAGTAAACGGTCAGCGGTAAACACTACTGGGGTGAAGGCATGAACGAGAAAAAGACGTCCATCACCTTAGCGGATGAATGAAGATGAGGCCGTCGACAGAATCAAAGGTCGCAAGAGAGGCAACCCGAATGTAATGTATTATAATAGTTCAGAAACTATAAAAAAGAAAGTCAGTGCCATGATGAAAACTAAGGCGCTAGGTGGGAGGCACCACCATTTTCTAACTAAATGTTGTTTTTGGATGATTTTCAAGAGATACTAGTGCAAACAAAAATCGCAAGAGGGTGAGCAAAGGTAAAATTAGCACCGAGGCAGTAAGGGTCCGGGTGATGGCTCTGGGTGTCACAAAGCCTGAGCTCCGGATGGCCTCCGTGACACGTTGAGGCCAATCTCGCGGACGGATTAGTGTGGCAAATGGGTCGACCCACCCAAATCTATCTTTTTAACCCCAAACACACAATTCCACCCTCATTTTCTTCATCCCTCCGCAACAACACTCCCAATCCCCTTTCTCCCTCAACGTGCCAACAAGGTCAAGAATTCTTCCTCTTTTCTTCAAAAACAGAAGATACCAGTATGTTCTTCTATACTTTTTCGAAATTTTTGAATCTTGAACATGTGTGGTAGGTTTAAATTTTGCCCAAATAGTGAAAATTGTTGTAACCAATTGTCTGGTGGAATAAATGTTGCTATTATGATAGTTTTTGGTTTTGGGGAACCCATTGATTACAATGATACTTGTTGAAATTCTTAAACTTTCCACAATTAGGGCCGAAATTGAGTTGAAAGAGGAAGAAAAAGATAGAAAAAGTAGAAATTAGACTGTACATTCTGCTTGTTTTTATAAAAATGACAATCAAGTTTGAACATGTGGTAGTTAGAAGGTTGGTCTTTGAGGAAGAAGGTATGAATAATCGAAACGTTAACGTGCAAAATGGTGAATTATCTTTTGTTATAAGCCTAGTCAACTATCACCAATGTATTCAATTGATAGATGGATGAACTTGAAAAATGAATTGTGCAAAGTCTGTGTAGTTCAAAGAAGTTGTTCATTTGTAGCTGCTAATTGGTATTATGGTCGCTTATCTCGTCAAAATGTAATTCACTTAAGTTTTAGGAGTGGCGCAGCATGGAAATACAAAGAAGGGGAAGTCTCGAGTACCCGACCACCATGACTCGTGAAACCGTGCTAGCAACTAAGTGTGGGTGACCAATTGAGCCTGGCCTTAGTATTAGCTAGCCATATTGTGATTGATATTAAGAGTACATGTTTTTGCTGAACAGGAAAATGTCGGCGCGACAAGATATGGGCAAGGGTGCCTCAACATCTCGGGCGCGGTTTAAAGCTTAATATTCTAGTGGGTTCAAATTGTTCCAAAGTAGCACCACCAGTTCCTAGGGGCCAAAGGAGGCAATATGGAGTAAGATGGGTAATAGAAGAAGGAAGAAGCGGTATGCCAAGCACAAGGAGTCCAAGTATTTCCCCGAAGAGCAAATCGAAAGGGAACCGTCATTTCAAGAATTTCTGACATTACACAGATACAAACCTTGGGCTTAAACTTCATCTTTGATGCACCCAGAGAGTGTAATCTTTACACTTGGTGAGGGAATTCTACGCAAACCGGAAGCCAACTCTACGCAGCTACACTTGGTGGAAGATCCGGGGACAGTGGTCACTTTGAACCGCATCATCTCGAATTCCATCTTGGGGGACACAGACACGATGCACATATTCTTCACAAATAACATCACTCCACCCATGGTGCGGACATCAGACACACACTATGTGGGCAACAATCACCGCCTAGGTGGATCCGTCATAAAGAAAGAGGCTACCACCGCACACTACCATACTCAGCGTGATGAACAGGAAGCAAGAATTTGGTTGAAAATTATTTGCACTTGCTTGATCCCTAGATGCATATGACCGATGTCACCCTGTAGATAGAGTTTTTATGGTGTATGCATTGATGAAGGGGCTTGAGATTAATGTTGGGGTTGTAATTATTTCGCCATGAAGAAAGCCGATTGCATCGTGACACCGGTATGGGTTTGGTGGTCTTCTCACAACCTACCTCAGCTATGACATCGGGCAGAGGCCTGGATTACATCCCGCGCTTTGACCGTCGTGCTTTGGATGTCACTAAGACCAAAGCACCCGATACCATATTTGGGCCTCGTGCTTACATTAGCAGAGCGACATGCTCGGATGACCAATATATGGTCGAATATATGAATGTGTATGTCATAATTGAGGATAGTGGATGTCCCTATGATCGAAGATGAATTGTGGCAACTCTGAGATGGATTACCCATTGAATGAGCATGCCGTAGAACTGTGCAAAATTGGGCCTGCATTTGTAGAACCGGTGGAAGATGATGTACCCACCGATAAGAGAATCGCCGAGATGACTACTACATTGAGCGATGAAGATGGCGGAGAAGCACCTGGACCTGGGGATGAGACAATGGCACCGGATGAAGAAATAGAACATTTGATTGATTAGGAGTTTGCTGGGTTCACCCAAACTTTGCTTAATTGCATATATGCGAACACGAGTACAAGGTTCGACTATGTGGGTGGGAGTTATTTTGGTTAGGTTCTGTGTTTATTCATCTAGGAGGAACATGAAGCATGAAATTGTAGTAAGACTATGTTGTGTTTGTGTTTGTGTGGTTGAATGTGAAATTGCGTTTGTGTTGTTGATGTAATGAGTGTTTGTGTTTGTGTGGTTGAATGTGAAATTGCGTTTGTGTGGTTTATGTAATGAATTGATGTGGAATTATTGTTGTGGAATTATTTGTGCAGGTGATGTGATAAAAAATTTTAAAATATTTGTGTTATTTCTATTTTTAATTTTTTGTTTTGGGTTCATTTTTGCTTTCTATGCTTTTCCGAGATTAGTCCCTTTGAACCGAAGTAATAGATAGAGATTGTTCCCTATGATAGATGGATGACGACCATCTTAAGGGAAATTTAGTCAGTAGGTTTTGATTTTTGAACCCGTAGCTAATTAATGGTTTGATATTCTTGTTATGTGTTATACATGATTGTAAGATGCAAGTATGGTTAGTGTTGAAGCATGCAAGTGTTCTAAATATGTTTGAGACACCTAGGCTCTTGAATTTGACTCGATGTGATTGAAGCTTAATTCTTGAATTGTTGTGATTAGCTGAGTTAAGAGTCTCATGGAATATGTCTTGAATTGAGCATGTGCAAAGTGGGAGTGTAAGTTATTCATATATTCCGTGCCATTGTGGAGGTCTAGAACTTTCTTGTTGTGTATATAAAATGAATGGTATGTAGAGTGTAGGAGATGATTTAGGCATTTCTTTGAATAAACCAAATATCTAATCATTGCCTTACCTACCTTGAATGTTGAATCCTAAATGAGCCCCACGAGCCTTAAGCCTATTTTTTTGATAGCTACAACATAAGTCTAATCCTTTTTCTTTCATTAGCCTTGTATTTGATCCAAAACTCCTAATTGCTTAAGTGAAAATCCAAAAGAGTGAAGGAGAGAATCGAGAAAGAAGGAAAAATATGGGGCTGTGGAAGTTAAGAAATAAATTAGAGGTGCACTTGTTTGAAATGCTTGAATATTGTAGGAGTAAGAAAATAAATGAATGAAAATTTTCTTGGCAATTCTTTTTTACCAATAAGCTAAGTGCCTAAGGAATGGGAACAAGAAGAGGATAAGAGAAAAGGAGGGTAAAGTGAGAGAAGAGATATTCCTAATAAAGGTGTGATGTATTAAAAGCGCTTGGGGAAGAATGTTACTATTATTGAAGAATACCTACCTATCCTTAGCTTACATTACAACCCAAATCAAGTCCTAACTTGATCTTACATTCAAACATCCTTAAATTGTGGAGTACAACACTAAGGGCAAGCTTATGGTTCACCAATACGGATGCATGCGAATTCTTTTAGGAGCGTGATTCTATTCATATACCCATACATATTGTGATTTGAAAACTTGTGAGTAAAATGGGTAACTTAAGTTGTGAGGGAACATGTTTAATCAGGGATAACATTCATGCCGTATTTCTTGATCACCGCTTGGTTGGCATGAGTTTGCTAAGCGTGAGAGTCGATTCTTGAGGCTAGGAAGCTTTAACATAGTTAAATTTGATTTTAATGGTTAAATCTTGCCTGCTCTAATTTTTACTTACTATCTTAAACAGTCATTGTAGCTGTAGCTCGAATTGGGTCTTACTAAATTAGCTATGTGAGTCTTCATTTGCATGATGTGTGCGGTTATTCGAGGACGAACAAGGCTTTAAGTGTGGGGTAGGTGATCTGGGCACTGCATGCCCAAGTGATACTTTATTACTTAGTTTTGTCTTGTTTATCTACTTATGTGTATACATTCTCATGTGATTTTATGTAAATGTGGATATAGGCCAACCAACATGATTAGTTCTTGTCTTTTGCGCTTAAAATGAATTTGGGGAACTAATCTATGAGTTGGTGAAGTGAAGGAATGGACTCGGAAGTAAAACGCGGAAATCGGCATGAAAATATGTAATAACTGGCCCTGCGCCAAGGGTCGTATCACGCCATCGCTGCAGCATTCTCGCCGAGATTGAAGATTTTGAGCAAACGTAGTGTTATAAAATGTGTCACTGGATCCTAGGCTCCGCGATGGCCTCTGTGCCACGTTAGAAGAAGTTTCTGTGCATTCCAGTGAGGGCCAGACCACTATGTGGCACGGAGCCCGCAGCTTCGCGATGGCCTCCGTGCTACTGCTGCTCGCTTTATTCCGAGAAATTCTCACTTGCATAAATAGCGTACCTAGGTTTTTATTTTGATATCTGACATTTTTATGCACGAACGGGAGGAGGCAATTGAGCTGAAGAAAATCCTAGGTTATTTCTCTCTCTTTCTTCCAAATTTCAATTGTTCGTATGCTTAATACTTGTTTGAAGTATGATTAATCAACAAATGAGGGCTAAATTACCTCCGTCCGAGGCTGGAGGAAATTTGCAGAAGTGTGAATGCATATTAATTCAGCTTAATTCTCTTCTCTTAAGAAAGGTTGTTCTTCTATTCTTGTTTTTCATCAGGTTAATGTTCGCCATCATTAAACGCACAAACTTAGAACCCTAACTTTGTTTCGAAAGGAAAATTTTTAGGATAGATGTGAGTAGGGAATATGTTCTGTCTTTGATGTGATTAAAGGTAAGATTCGCGTGAAGGATAGAAATATATTTGTAACGTCATATTCGGTTACATAGGGAAACTATTGTGATTCGTTAGAATATGAGCTCTTGCTTCATAGAAATGTGTTGTGTAAGGCTCATCATTCTATAGTTGGATAGAGGTTCGAAAGACCCGAGCCATAGGTCCGCCATCCCTGATCATCAACTCTAAGAGAAGGGTTAGATAAAATATAATACACATGCAACCGCATGTTTTGCCTAACCTTAGATTACTGTATATTGCTTAACTCACATTTTATTCCTAATTAGCATTACATTAACTATTAATCTTTAACAAATTCTCATTCGGTGTTCTCCATATACTTGTATAAAGACGTTGTGACTACTTAAGTAAGGAATTTATTGCCACGCTACATTCTTGTGGGTTCGACATCCGTCTGGAAAAAAGCCAATTATATTACTTGTACGACGTGCACTTGCGTGCATTGGAGCACAAAGGAGGAGGTTTGGCAAGAAGGAAAGCTTAGTCTCGAGATATGTGGGACTATAAAAATTCTTGAGGCGTATCGGCAATGTAGACAATGAGCTAGAATTACCTTCAAAACTAGCAGCTGTACACCCAGCTTTCCATGTGTCACTTTTGAAGAAGTGCATCGTAGATCCAACATCAGTTGTGCCTTTGGACAAATATGTGAATAAAGGATAGTCTCTCATAAGATGAGGTCCCAGTCCATATCCTTGACTAGGTTCGTAAGCTGAGGAATAAGGAAATAGTTTTAGTTAAGGTCCTATGGAGAAATCAACAGGTTGAGGGAGCTACGGAGACCGCGTATATGATGACAAATACCCGTACTTGTTCTCTACCGACTATGTTGTAGCTTGAAATGTTAATTTTGCCTTAGGACCTGATCTAGTTGTTGAATTCAATTCATGTGTATAAGTTTCTTTTGCGACTTTAGATGTTTGTATGAAAAATAAATCTAGCTCGCTATGTATTTTGAAACTAAGTAGTTATTCCCACAGTTTTGGAGTTAAATGAGCAGTATTTGGAAATTTTGATTGTTATTCTCTGCTTTCCTAGGTGTTTTCTAACATTCGAGAACGAATGTTTACAAGAGGGAGATATTGTGATGCCACGAAACTCAAAATCTAATTTTCGGGACTTAAATCAGAAAATTTGGAAAAGCTACAGAAAAGCTACAAGATGACTCACCTAACGGGTCACAGGACCTAACGACTCATTAGGTGAGCCGAGGAGTGAGGTTGAGAATTATATGAAAGGAGACAGTGTACCCAATGAGGGACTTCACGAGCCGTGGTCACGACCACGACCTGGAGTCACTCGTGGTCAGTCCTGGGTTGAGAATGTTATTAGTGGAACAGTGTATTTGACGGGTGGGGGCAACGAGTCGTGGTCTTCAATAACGACTCGTTAAGTGACTCGTTACCAACTTAGCATTTAATCTTCAGTAGTGAAGCAGTGTGGCCCACGACTGGTGATCGCGAGTCGTGGTCAGTCACCACGACTCGTTAGGTCCCTCGTTAGGGTCACCTGGCAGATTTTCCCAGCGAGTTTCTAAGGGCTATTTAGTAATTTCCTACTCTCCCAAGCATAAAACTACGTCGTTTTAGTAATAATTCTAGACCTTTTAGTGGGGGAAAACGGTTCATTCCTCATTACTACTCTTAGTTTTCAAAAAATCACAGTAAGTTCTCCTCTCAAGAATCCTTCAAGCAAGCTTAGGGTTCTTCCTTCATCGCAGCAGTTCAGGCCTTCTTCTTCAGGGAATTCTTAGCCAGGTATGTGGGAATTCAACAAGGGAATTGTCCTTCCCTTGTGTCCCCCAATATCCTCCCATAATTTTCCTATCAATTTAGCCTTGAGATTTTCGAATATGAAGAGATTTTCATATTGGTTTTCGTTAAATTCAATTGGGTTATTATCCATGTTCATTATTCATACGATCTTCATCAATTCACAAGTAAATTGTTTTTTTTCTTGCCAAGATGATTTTCAGCCCTAAATTTTCGAGTAAAGATTATTGCGTATTAAATTTCATCTATTTTTCAAAGTATGTTTTGGGCTGAATATCCTAGAAATGCTTATTATTATATATATATGAGTAATTATTCCATTGGGAAGAATAATTTTACCCTTGTTTGATGAGATCCCTTTAAATTCGTGAAATTTCGTCATATTTTCGAAATTATGTGTTTTTGGAATAAGTTGTGTTCTCTATTAGTTGTTTAGTAGTTTAGTTCAGTTAGAACATAGAACCTCTTCAGCATTATTCAGAAAGTATCAACTGATCAGTTTGACTTCAGTCGTCTCCCGAGGTGTCAGTAGTGTCTCTCAGTTAACAAAATCAAACTCAGAATCCAGTGTTTTGGTCCATTAGGCGGTCATTACATTTTAGATATATATCTATGACCAGCCCCAAGACCCCAGTTCAGTTTAAAGATGTTCTTAGACGGTTACGACGCTTCCAGATAAACGGCTTTAATCAGTCTAGAACTCAGTTTCAGGATCTGGTCCGATAAGGCTCTTAGGGTACTTTCAGTTATATGTCCCTGACTAGTCTTGGACCCCAGTTCTGAGCTATCAGCCTAGTAGTTCAGTTTAGATTTTCCAGTGGGAGTAGGACTTAGCACCGAGGGGGCCGGGGTTCCAGCGCACCCAGGTTCCCAGAACTACGTTGCCAGCGTAGGTTATAGTATTACTTGGCCTGATTGGCCCCAGACTTTTGTGATCAACCAGTTCATGCCTTTATACCGTGGCAAGGTATATTGGGTCCTACCGGTGGGGTGTATACATCAGACTCTACATCTAGCTCACGTGGTTATATGTCGGTTAGAGACTCTCCCACCAATCAGTTCAGTTCAGTCTTAGTTTTTGATAGTTCAGTTCAGTGTGGTCTCTCAGACTCAGTAATTCATACTTAGGGAATGTCTTTAACCATCAGATAGGGTCATCTTGACCATTTCAGTTTACATCAGTAGTTCAGTTCAGCTTACCTGTTGGTCATTAAGGGTCATTTAAGTTTATACTTTATATTCATTGTTAGAACCCTTCTAAGTCTCTACTCCAGTGGGTGATTCAATCGTTGCTAGACGGGTGTATAAAAGTTACCTGGTAACAGTCCTTCATAAAGTCACCTCAGCAGATCTAGTATAGTTATCCATGATTGATTTTGATGTTATCCTCGACATGAATTGGCTATTTGCATGTTATCTTCGGGTGAGCTAGTCATAGAATGGAAGGGTAGTTCAGTTGTGCCTGTAGGTCATTTAATTTCCTACCTTATGGCCAGAGAAATGATCTCCAAGGGTTGCGTGTACCATCTAGTTAGGGTTAAGGATGCTACGTCCGAGACCTCGACTATCCAGTCAGTCCCAGAAGTATGCAAGTATCCAGAAGTATTCCCAGATGATCTACCGGGAATTCCCCCCCAAACGGGAGATTAATTTTGGTATTGACCTTCTTCCTAATACGCAGCCTATATCTATTCCACCTTAAAGAATGGCTCCAGGCGAGCTAAAGGAGTTAAAGGAACAATTGAAGGACCTGTTAGATAAAGGGTTCATCAGACCGAGCAAATCCCTATGGGGTGCGCCAGTTCTCTTTGTTCGAAAGAAAGATGGTTCTCTTCGTATGTGTATTGATTATCAGCAATTGAAAAAGGTCACCATCAAGAACAGGTATCCTCCACCCAAGATTGATGATTTTTTTGACCAGCTTCAGGGTGCCGAGTGTTTCACGAAGATAGATCTCAGATCTGATACCATCAGCTCAGGGTTCAGGAGAGTGACATCCCGAAAACAGCCTTCAGGATGCGATATGGTCATTATGAGTTTGTAGTTATGTCTTTTGGACTAACTATGCTCTTGGAACTTTTATGGATTTGATGAACAGGGTGTTCAAGCCATACTTGGATATGTTCCTGATCATGTTTATTGATGACATCCTGATATACTCTCGAAGTGAGGAGGAGCATGTCGCTCATTTGAGGTTAGTACTATAGACTCACAAGGATCGCCAATCATATGAGAAATTCAGCAAGTGCGAGTTTTGGTTGAGCTCAGTAGTGTTTTTAGGTCATGTGGTGTCGAGTGAGGGCATAAAGGTGGACTCTCAGAAGATAGAAGCGGTAAAGAATTGGCCTAGACCTGTGAATCCTTCAGACATCAGGAGTTTTTTGGGTTTAGCCGGGTACTGTCGGAGATTTGTTGAGGGTTTTTCATCTATCGCAGCGCCGTTGACCAAATTGACCCAAAAGAAAGTGAAGTTCCAACGGTTGGATGCTTGTGAAAGGAGCTTTTAGGAGTTGAAGATTTGACTTACCTCAGCACCGGTGTTAACCCTACCTGAGGGTACCGATGGGTTTATGGTGTATTGCGATGCTTCTAGAATTGGCCTTGGTTGTGTATTGATGCAGCACGACAAGGTTATAGCCTATGCTTCCAGGTAGCTGAAGGTGCATGAAAGGAATTACCCGACCCATGATCTTATACTGGTGTTGGTGGTATTTGCATTGAAAATTTGGAGGCACTATTTGTATAGGGTCCATGTGGATATGTTTGCGGACCATAAAAGCCTACAATATGTGTTTACCCAGAAGGATCTAAATCTGCGTCAAAGGAGGTGGTTGGAGTTACTCAAGGATTATGATATGAGTGTCCTTTACCATCCGGGTAAGGCAAATGTAGTAGCAGACGCACTTTATAGACTCTATACGGAGAGTGTGTCCCGTGTGGATGAGGGGAAGAAGGAGTTGGTGAAGGATGTGCATCGGCTTGCAAGGTTGGGAGTCTGTTTGGTTGAATCAATCGATAGCGGTGTTATTTTTCAGAATCGTCCTCGGTGATTGATGTGAAATCTAGACAAGACGAGGACCCTATTTTGGTAAATTTAAAGGAACCCGTTTAAAATCAGAAAGTAGAGATCTTCTATAAAGGGTGAGATGGTGTGCTCTAATATCAGGGTCTCTTGTGTGTCCCAGATGTTGATGATTTGAGGAGTAGGACATTGCATGAGGCTCACGGTTCCAGATATTCGATACATCCAAGTGACACCAAGATGCACCGTGACTTACAGGAAGTCTATTGGTCTAATGACATGAAGAAGGACATCGCAGAATTTGTAGCTAAGTGTCCAAATTGTCAGCAAGTGAAGGTTGAGAATCAGAGAGCGAGGAGTGTGCTTCAGGACATCAGTATCCCTACTTGGAAGTGGGAGGAGATCAATATGGACTTCATCACAGGGTTTCCTCGCACTCGTCGATAGTATGACTCCATTTGGGTGGTCATTGACAAGTTGACCAAAGCCGCTCATTTTCTACCGGTCAAAACCACTGATTCAGTAGATGATTATTCCAAAATATACATCCGAGAGCTAGTTTGGTTGCATGGAGTGTCCTTGTCCATCATATCAGATAGAGGTACCCAGTTTACCTCTCAGTTTTGGAGGTCGTTTCAAAAAAGACTTGGTACTCAGGTCAAGCTCAGTACAGCATTTACCCCCAAACGGATGGTAAAGAGGAGCGGACAATTCAGACTCTTGAGGACATGTTGAGAGCATGTGTGATTGACTTCAAGGGTAGTTGGGATGACCGTTTGCCTCTTATCAAGTTTGCATACAATAACAGCTACCATTCCAGCATTCATATGGCTCCATTTGAGGCTCTTTATGGGCGGAGATGTTGATCGCCTATTGGTTGGTTTGAAGTCGGTAAAGCTGCGATAATAGGGATAGATTCAGTCCATAAGGCCATGGTGAAATTTCAGCTCATACGGGACAGGTTGAAAATAGCTCAAAGTCGCCAAAAGTCCTATGCCAATGTGAGAAGGAGGTAACTTGAGTTCAAAGTTGATGATTGGGTGTTTCTGAAGGTGTCTCCCATGAAGGGAGTGATGAGATTCGGAAAGAAAGGAAAACTCAGTCCTGGTTATGTTGGTCCATACTGAATTGTGAAGCAGGTTGGCAAGGTGGCATATGAATTAGAGTTGCCCTCAGAATTAGCTTTCGTTCATCCTGTTTTTCATGTATCGCTCTTAAAGAAGTGTTTGGGGGATCCAGCTCTAGTTGTTCCGGTGGACAGTGTTGGTGTGAAAGACATCCTTAGTTATGAGGAGGTTCCGGTGAAAATACTGGATAGTTAGGTTCGAAGACTAAGAAACAAGGAAGTGGTTTCAATTAAAGATTTATGGAGGAATCAGCATATTGAGGGAGCTATGTGGAAAGTTGAAGTAGATATAATGGCTAGACACCCACATTTATTCCCTACCGGCTCAATTCCAGCTGAAGGTATCAGTTTTCGCCTTAAAACTCTATTCAGTTTCATGTTCAGTTCATGTTCCCCTGTTTATTTCACGTATATGGGTGTATGTATGATTCATGAATTCAGTTAAGTCATGTGGTTTAAATCAAAGTTAGTCATTTCGTCAGTTTTCCGCCTTTATGATTAGTATTTGAGTATGATGTTTGTGTTTATCTGCTTTTCTGTATGATTTTCAACATTCAAGGACAAATGCTCCTAAGGGGGAGATATTGTTATACCCTGGAAGCTTTAAGATCATACCCTGGAGTTGAAATGGAGAAAACAGGATTTTCTGCACCAGGTGAAAGAACGAGTCATCCTGTGACCCGTGTGGTAGACCACGAGTCGTGAAGTGACTCGTGGTGAGGTGCACGGCTTAAGTGGAAATTTTGAGTTTGGAGTCCTCACGGACATGACCATGAATCGTGGTGAGTCCCCACAACTCGTTGAGTCAGTTGTGGTCAAGGGCAATGGAAAAATGAATGTCGAGTTGGCAGTGTACCCTACAAATGGACACAACGAGTTGGGGCAGAAGCCACGATCCATTAGGTTGGTCGTGGTCATCAGTTGATTAAAGACTTGAGGAGTTGGGCAGTGGAGGTAACGAGTGATGACCACGAGTCATGGTCACCAATGACAATCCGTTAGGTCCCTCGTGGGGACCCTTTGAGGAAAAGTGGCAGTGGACCTCATGACAGCAGGCGAAGACCCGTTTCCCTTGGTAACGACTCATCCAGTCCCTCATGGGGACTGGCAGTCAGTTATTTTCTGCGAATTTGGTAAGGGCTTATCCGTAATTCCTATGATCCTAATGCCTAAACTACATCGTTTTAAGCTATGAATAATGAGTTTTAGGAGGGGTAAGTTTATTCTAGGCTATTCCTATTCATGCATGCAAGAGTAAAGGTCTAGAGAGGTGATCAAGCTCAATTTCCTTCAAGTTTTCTTCAATTCTTCATTGGGCAATCAAGGGAGTGGTTAAATAAGTTCTTCTCGGGTATTTATGGCTATGAATGGGTGAATTTGTTCACACCCATGCCCAATCACTCCCTAATTCATGAAAATCTATATGTTGATCCTATGGGGTTTTAATCCAATGCATGAATTCCTTAAGTTTTCACCATGGGTATGATCTAAGCATGTTTATATTATTGAATTATGACTTATGGGCAAGTTTTACGTTATTTTCAATTATAATCATGTTTTCAAGCTTGATAAATTAAAGTGCTCATCCATGAGAAGTTCATGAAAGTTGAGATTTATGATGAATGTTCAAGTATGATGAGATATTATTGATGAAAAGCATGTTTTCAAGCTACCCATGTCTATGAACATATTTTCAAGTGAATCAAGTATTTTCAAGCATGTTTAAGTATTGGGCAAGCCCATATTTTCAAGTATGATGTATGATTTCAAGTTAATTAGCTTACCAGATGGTTTTGGAGTCAAGACTCTCAATTATGTTCAGCTTGTGGTATGGTTTAAGCCAAGGCTCCTCATGTATGATTTAAAATTTTATATGTGCATGATTATTCAGCTTCGACAATAGCGATGGTCATCTTCGTTGAAAAACGATGGAGAGCATATGCATATTTTTGAGATAGTGTCTAGCACCGAGTAGGCTAAGGGTAAGTCAATCCTATGCCTCAGAACTACGCGCCAATGTAGGTATGATCAGATTAATTTTTTGACCTCCTATGTGAGCTTACCCCTGCCCCAAGGGGCCTTCATCTTGATATTGATATTACGGTAGCGTCCTTAGCCCTGGCTAGGCTTTGGATGGCTCTGCCCACTTGAGTGTAATAGTCGGGACCAAGCTTTATCGTGATAATGTCGGTTACAAGAAGAGTCTCCCATTGTTCCTCGTGATTTCCGTTATGCATGTTTATCATTCATGATATATATATATATGCTCTAAAGCAGGTTTGGCCCAATGTAAAGTTTTACTTATGATTATCATATTTCAACTTTGGGTCATTCGATTCCGTTATGACGTTCAGTTATATTCAAATCATGATTTAAGAAAATAGCATGCAAGCCTTACTCATAAATTCTTATCTTGATGTTGTTTTATATTTTGTGTGTTTTAATGATTTTACCTATTTAAGCGGTTTTACTAACCTTGCATTGTCATGACCCGAACGTAGACCTGGATCATAACACGGGACAAGGAGCCCCGAAAGAATCCAAGTCGACCCATGGCGTGAGCATTCATCTAACTTCATAACATTTAAAGCGGAATACTTAACATACGATATAGCGGAAGCATAAACATCACATAGCATAGCATGATAAGCGATATGGACTAAATACATAACAATGGAGTACTACATATAGTCTGAAAGCCTCTCACGTAACAGATGGGTTGATGGGACAACCTCCCCAACTAAATCGGTAAACTGAAACTAAAAGAAACATCCATGTCTGTATGAAATAGTCCTCGGAGAATGAGGACTCACCAACAAGATAGATACTAAACTATGTGACAAGCTAATGAGATGCTGGATCTGAAGATTGGAGCCTGTATCATAAAATGATACAACATAGAGTATGCGGTCAGTACGTGAAATGTACTGAGTATACAAGGTAAGTAAAACAGTCTTTTAAAAATGTATAAAAAACACATAAATGATAATAAGAGAAGGACATCATGCTTGTATCATAAGTATCATAAAATAACATAAGGCTCAAGGTTTTCCAATCATTCGTAAATCATTCATTAGCATAGTCATAAGAGAAACTTCGTTAAATCATCACTTGAGCCAAATAACATAAATATAACAATGCATAAAACATCCGGAACAATGGGAGGACTCATCATAACTAACATCATCATGGTAGAGCCTTACATGATGACCCAAATATCTCACTCAAGTGGGCAGAGTCGCCCCTGGCTTGCCAGGCGAGGAATGTGCATTATGTGATATCACGAAAGAGGGGACCATTATAATTGTAATTTATCATTATAAACCCATGGTGACACGTGGTTATGAGACACCGGCATAGTCCTTTGAACGTCGGGCTGCTCGGTGCTAGACACAACTCCCAAAAACATATACATTAGGCTCATATGTAAATTAACAACATAATTCATTAAGATTCATGGATAAATAAACATTTATCATTCATTGATCCCCATTAAAACATGATTAGCCAAGAATCAAAGTCCCTTTAGTCGGCCAACATCATAAATCGATAAATCATGAGATCCATTTCATACATCATAAATCATTATTGAACATGTGGGAATTTCCCAATACTCTACCATGCTTGAAAATGCTCAATTCATTGGAAAACATGATTATAAACATGGGTAACTTGAAAACATGCTTTTCATCATCAATAATTCATAATACTTGAACATTCATCATAAAATTTGAGTTTCATGAACTTTTCATAAATGGGAAATATGATTTATAAAACTTGAAACATGATTTTTAATGAAAAACAAAATAAAACCTACCCATAATTCGTAATTCAATAATAGTAACTCAATTAGATCAAGACCATGTTGAGAAATCGAATTTTCATACATTGGGTAAAAACCCCATAGATTTTAGATAGGAATTTTCATAAATTGAAAGAGATTGGGAATGGATATGAAAGAATTCACCCATTCATAACCCTACATACCTGGGGAAAATCAAATCTCACCACTCCTTGAAAGACCAATGGAAATTGATAAAGAAAACCTTGAAGACAAGCTTGATCACCTTCTCAATTTTCTAATTTGCATGCATGGGTTGTGAATAGGTTAGAAGGGCTTAACCTATCCTAATACACTCAGAAAATAACTTAAAACTACGTAGTTTAGGACCTTATAGCGTAGGAATGATGAAAATGCCCTTAATGAAAAACCCTGAAAAATCTGTACTGGCGAACTAACGAGTGGACTAACGGATCATTGGAGGATACCACGACTCATGGTATCCATCCGTTATCAACACTGTCAAAACTCCTAATCTCATATTCGACCCCATGACTCAACAGGACGAGTCGTCCTTTCAGAAAATGGGTCGTTACATCGTCCGTTGTTTCCTCCTTCAGATCCTGCAGTGATCCTTCTAATGAGCCTCACCACAACTCGTTACATCTTTCAATGAGTCGTGGTTTACTTCCGTTATATAGACTGGAAAGAAATTGCTATCCCATCCCACGACTGGTGACCACGACCCGTTACTTCTCACGGCGGGTCGTGGGATGACCTGTTATTTCCCCTAAAGCTGATACCCAGTTCTCACCACGACTCATAGCAACAACTCGTTGTTTCACACAACGGGTCGTTACTTCACCTGTTTTTACCCACTGAGACCAGACCACAACTTCCCATTACTGCTTCCCACGGGTTGTTGGTTGGACCAACGATCCGTTGGGTCGTCCATTTTGTGATATTTTTCCCTATTTCAGCAAACTTCCATTTTTAAATCCCCAGTCTAATCTTAGGCACTTCCAAGGTATTACAATATCTCCCCCTTGGGAACATTCGTCCTCAAATATTGGAAACATACAAAAAGCATAGACATGCAATCATTATACTCAAATACTAATCATTTAAATCGAAAACTGACGGAATGACTATCTTCGATTTCAACCACATAACTAAACTGATTTCATGATTCACATACACATCCATATACATAAAAGAACTTGAACACATGAACTGAACATGAAGACTAAATAGAGTTTTTAGGGCAATAATTGATACCTCAAGTTGGAACTGAGCCGATAGAAAATAAATGTGGGTATCTTGCCACCATATCCGCTTTGGCCTCCCACGTAACTCCTTCAAAATGTTGATTCATCCATAATACTTTAACTGAAGCTACTTCCTTGTTCCTTAGCCTTCAAACCTGACGATCCAATATTTCCATCGGGACCTCCTTATAACTAAGGTTGTCCTTCACACCAACGCTGTCCACCGGAACAACTAGAGCTGGATCACCCAAACACTTCTTTAAGAGCGACACCTGGAAAACAGGATGCACAAAAGCTAACTCTGAGGGCAACTCCAACTCGTATGTCGCCTTACCAACTCGGCTCACAATTTGGTAGGGTCCAACATAACGAGGGCTGAGTTTTCCTTTCTTTCCAAACCGCATCACTCCCTTCATGGGAGATACCTTTAGAAACACCCAGTCATCCACCTCAAACTCTAATTCTCTCCTTCTCACATTGGCATAGGAATTTTGGCGACTTTGAGCGATTTTCAGCCTATCCCTTATCAATTAAACCGAATCTGGCTCTACCATTGCCGCCTCACCAACCTCGAACCAACCGATGGGCGACCTACTTCTCCGCTCATAGAGAGCCTCGAACGGTGCGATCTGAATACTGGAGCGATAGCTGTTATTGTAGGCAAACTCGATCAGGGGCAACTGATCATCCCAACCAGGCATGCCCTCAACATTTCCTCAAGGGTCTGAATTGTCTGCTCCGCTTGACCATCCGTTTGCAGGTGGAGTGTTGTGCTGAGTTTAACCTTAGTACCTAGACCTTTTTGAAACGACATCCAAAACTGAGAGGTAAATTAAGCACCTCGGTCTGAAATGATGGATAAGGGCACTCCATGCAATTGAACTAACTCTTGGATATATAGCTTGGCATAATCCTCCATCGAATTCGTGGTTTTGACAGGTAGAAAATGAGCAACCTTGGTCAACCTATCTACCACAATCCAAGTGGAGTCATATTGTCGGCGAGTACGAGTAAACCTGTGATCAAATCCATATAAATTTCTTCCCACTTCCAAGTTGGAATGCTGATATCTTGAAGTACACCTCCCCGTCTCTAGTGCTCGACCTTTACTTGCTGACAGTTTGGGCATTTAGCTATGAATTCTGCGATGTCTTTCTTCATGCCATGGTACATCTTGGTGGCACCTGTATGGGTAGAATACCTGGATCCATGAGCCTCATGCAATATCTGGCCCCTCAAATCATCAATATTTGGAACACATAGGCGACCATGGTACCGAAGCACACCATCTCCCCCTTAGGAGAAGACCTCTACCTTTTGATTTTGAACGGCTTCCCTTAACTTTACCAAAATCGGGTCCTCATCTTATCTAGCTTTCACATCAGTCACCAAGGACGATTCTTCTCCATTATGCACAACAACACCACTATCGGTCGAGTCAACCAACCTAACTCCCAGCCTTGCAAGTCGATGTACATCTTTCACCAGCTCCTTCTTCCCCTCATCCTCATGGGACACACTCTCCATAGAGAGTCTACTAAGTGTGTCTGCTACCACATTGGCCTTACCCGGATGGTAAAGTACACTCATATCATAGTCCTTGAGTAGCTCCAACCACCTTCTTAAGATCCTTCTGTGTGAACACATATTGTAAGCTCTTATTGTCCGTAAACATGTCCACATGGACCCCATACAAGTAATGTCACCATATCTTCAATGCGAATACCACCGCGGCCAATTCAAGATCATGGGTCGGGTAATTCTTCTCATGAACCTTCAACTATCTAGAAGCATATGCTATAACTTTTCCACATTGCATCAACACACACCCAAGTCCGATTCTTGACGCATCACAATACACCACGAACCCATCAGTACCCTCGGGTTGGGTCAATACCAGTTCTAAGGTAAGTCGAGTCTTCAACTCTTGGAAGCTCTTCTCACAAGCCTCCAACCATTGGAATTTCACCTTCTTCTAAGTCAATTTGGTCAAGGGCGCTGCGATAGATGAGAAACCTTCAACAAATATCTGATGGTATCCAGCTAAACCCAAGAAACTCCGAATATCTAAAGGATTCACCGTTCTAGACCAATTCTTTACCACCTCTATTTTTTGAGAATCCATTTTTATGCCCTCACTTGATACCACATGGCCCAAAAATGCTATGGAGTTCAACCAAAACTCATTCTTGCTAAATTTAGCATATAATTGGCAATCCTTGAGAGTCTGAAGCACTACTCTCAAATGAGCGGCATGATCCTCCTCGCTCCGAGAGTATATCAGGATGTCATCAATAAACATAATCACGAACATGTCCAGGTACGACTTGAACACCCTGTTCATCAAGTACATAAAAGTTGTAGGAGCATTCATTAGTCCAAAAGACATAACTACAAACTCATCATGACCATACCGCGTCCTGATGGCTGTCTTTGGGATATCGCTCTCCCGAACTCTGAGCTAATGGTACCCGGATTTGAGGTCTATCTTGAGAAGCACTTGGCACAATGAATCTAGTCAAATAAATCATCAATCTTGGGCAGAGGTTACCTGTTCTTGACGGTAATCTTGTTCAATTGCCAATAATCAATGCACATCCGAGGAAACCATCCTTCTTTCGGACAAATAAGACTGGTGCACCTCATGGACACTTGCTTGGCCTGATGAAACCCTTATCCTCAGCTGGAGCCATTATGTAAGGAGGCTGCGTATCAGGAATAAGGTCAACACCAAAATCAATTTCCTTCTCGGGAGGAACACCTGGTAGATCATCAGGGAATACTCCTAGGTACTCACGCACTACCGAAACTGGCTGAATAATCAGGGTCTTGGACTAAACATCCTTAACCCTAACTAGATGATACATACAACCCTTGGAGATCATCTTCCTGGCCTTAAGATAGGACATAACACGACCTACAGGCACGACCGAACTATCCTTCCACTCTAAGACGGACTCACCCGGGAAGCGAAACTCCACCGCACGGGTTCTACAATTAACAGAAGCATAACACGTATACAACCAATTCATGCAAAGAATAATATCAAAGTCAGTCATGGCTAACTCTACAAGATCTGCGGAGGTGACTTTATGAAATATAGTGATCGGACATCGTCTATACACCCGCCTAGCTATAACCGAATCACCAACAAGAGTAGAAACTGAAAATGGTTCTGACAAAGTCTCGAGACTAACTCCAGAGCTACTAGCAATATAAGCTGTCACAAAAGACAAGGTAGCCCCTGGATCTTACAAAGCATAAGCATTAAGGTGAAACACTCGTAACATACCAGTAACCACATTCGGTGAAGTCTCTTGCTCCTGACACGAAGCGAGGGCATAGAATCTATTTTGGCGTTGTCCGCCACCCTTACTAGTAGATGCCCCTTGTGGAGCTGAACGTGCTGGAGCTGTTGCTAACCTGGTGGCTTGCGCACGGCCTCTATCATCATCCTGTCTAGAAAATGGACATGCTCGGCGCATGTGGCTGGACCTACCACACCCATAGCAAATATCTGAGCCGAGCAAGCACTCCCCGGCATGATTCTTGTCGCACTTCCCGTAGGCTAGAAGGGTGCGCTCTACCTGCGTGCCCCTCTGATCCCTTGATCCAGAAGCCCTACTCCTCTGATCACCCTTGGATCTGGATGGAACACTAGCTGATGATGGTGCTGGAGCTAGTGACCTCAGCTGAAACTGAGGGCGGTGACCACCGCAGGATCTCTGATGAGTAAACCCATGGCTATCTGTCCAGGCCTTTTTGGCCTTTCTCTCCCTCATATGAGCTGCCTCTATCTGTTGGGCGTACAAAACTATCCGGGGGAAATCCATGTCCTGGTGGAGCATCGCGGTCCTGCAATATTTGTCCAAATAGCCCGCCACGCCATGAACAAATTGGATCACCCACGCGCTCTGATCTACCACTAACTCTGGGCTTACTTTGACAAGCGAGTAAACTCGAGAGCATATTCCTGTACCGTCATCCTCCCCTGCTTTAGATTTACGAATTCAGCTGCCTTCAGCTCCCTCATCTCTCGAGGGAAGAACTGATCGAGAAACGCCGCCTGGAACTCCTCACAAGTGACAAGACCTGCTGCGGTAGCCCTACTATCTCTCCATTGTCGGAACTAGACATGTGCAACCCCCTTCAGCTGATACAAGGCCAACTCTACACATTCAACCCCAGTCACCCCCATGACCTAGGTGATCTTCATAATCTCGTCAATAAACTCATGGGGGTCCTCATCCACTTTTGACCTGAGGAACTCTAGCGGGTTCATTCTCAAAAAGTCCCTGACTCGAGCCGCGACTATATTTCCATTTTGCGGAAGATGCACAACTGCCTGTTGATTGACCTGAGTGGTCAAGGCCTGCGTGAGAATCTGAATAGCTGCCCGAAACTCAGCATGGGCTACTGGCTCCGATGCCTAGTGCTCCTGAACTAGTGGGACATGCTGGTGCCCATTACCGTTGCCATCCTCATGGCCATCTCCGTTTCCGTTCCTCCTACCATTAATTCTTCGAGGAGCCATGATTCTACAATCGCGAATAGCATGAATTAGAAGGATAGAGAGACTTTTAGTCGCACAACATAGATCATGAAAGAAGGGAACATTTCCTAAACGTCTCGTCGCCTCTTCTTCATAAGTGTGGCGCGCTTCACACCCATGAAAAAAATTATACTTAACGTGACTTTCAAACACCCTAGGACACTTCAAACCTATTTCTCCGATACCAAGTTTGTCACGACCCGAATGTAGACCCGGATCGTAACACAGGACAAGGAGCCCCCAAAGACTCCAAGTTGACCCATGGCGTGAGCATTCATCTAACTTCATAACATTTAAAGCGGAATACTCAACATACGATATAGCGGAAGAATAACCATCACATAGCATAGCATGATAAGCGGTACCGACTAAATACATAACAACGGAGTACTACATATAGTCTGAAAGCCTCTAATGTAACAGATAGGTTTATGGGACAACCTCCCCAACTAACCCGGCAAACTAAAACTAAAAGAAACATCAATGTCTGTATCAAATGTTCCTCGGAGAATAAGGACTCACCAACAAGCTGGATGCTAAACTCCGTAACAAGCTAATGACGATGCTGGATCTGAAGATTGGAGCCTGTATCATACAACGATACAACATAGAGTATGCGGTCAGTACGTGGAATGTACCGAGTATGCAAGGTAAGTAAAACATACTTTTAAAAATATATTAAAAAAATCATAAATGATCATAAGAGAAGTACATCATGCTAGTATCATAAGTATCATAAGATAATATAAGGCTCAAGGTTTTTCAAACATTCATAAACCATTCATTATCATAGTCATAAGAGAAACTCCATTAAATCATCACTTGAGCCAAATAACATAAACATAAAAATGCATAAAACATGCGGAACAATGGGAGGACTCATCATAACCGACACCATCATGGTAGAGCCTTACATGATGCCTCAACTATCTCACTCAAGTGGGCAGAGTCGCCCCTATCTTGCCAGGCGAGGGATGTGCATTATGTGATATTACGAAAGAGGTGATCCTTATCATTGTAATGTATCATTATAAACCCATGGTGGCACGTGGTTATGAGACACCGGCATAGTCCTTTGAACGTCGGGTTGCTCGGTGCTAGACACGGCTCCCAAAAACATGCACATTACGCTCATATGTAAATTAATAACATCATTCATTAAGATTCATGGCTAAATAAACATTTATCATTCATTGATCCCCATTAAAACATGATTAGCCAAGAATCAAAGGCCCTTTAGTCGG
>JACEIK010003541.1:86694-98475 GCA_018107945.1 Datura stramonium | reverse complement strand
CTAGTATGTTCAAGATCTAAGTTTAAGACTGTTCTATTTCTTCTGATTCTCTCAGCCTTGAATAAACCAAAGTCAGATATGTGCTCATTTAAGAACTTTTACTTGTATATTATAAGATTTTGAGAGCTCAAAATGGATTTTAGAAACAGCTCCTTTCATGTTCCATGAATACAACCTGGAGGGTATATGCAATTTTCAGGATGGAGCTGGTCGCATGGGGAAGATGCTTTATGCACGGCAGGGAAAGAAATTTGATTATGATCTAAAACAGGTTTCTCCATTGTTTCCTCTTCTCTAATTTTCTTTTGCTTTGTTTGTGCAGTGTCGTCAAAGGCACGCTTAAAGCGCGCTTAAGCCCTGAAGCGACGCTCAAAACACGTCGAGCGCTTTGCGTCGCTTAATGCGCACTTTAGTGTCATCATCAAGGCTCTAAGACAAACTTTTCCTTGCAAATGAGCGTTTCCTGAAGAGTCGACACTATCCAATTGATATTTCACTTAATCCTAAAAAAAATTCAATTTCTTTATCATGTATTTGTTATTCATGCTTATAATTATTAGTCTTGGGCTATATATATATGTATATATTTGTATGTTTTCTCCCTTTTAGCCTCTTCTCATATATATATTTGTATGTTTTCTCCCTTTGCGCCTCTTCTCATTAAAGCCAATGCTTTATTTGCGCTTTGAGCTTAAAGCCCCAATGGATCTTAGAGCTTTTTTGCGCTTTTCGTTTTTGATAGCACTGGTTTTGTGTTTTTCTGTTGTTTGTATTTTGTTTTCTTGGTTTGGGCTATGAGATGGGTAAGGGTTGAGCTTTAACTTGTAATTTTTGTTGAACTAGTTCGTTTTTCCTTATGATGCCCTTCAGCTAAGGTTCGCGGGTGATCTTCTGATGGAGTTGGGAGCTGGTGTTGAACTGGTAACTGCTGTTGTGCCGCAGTTTTTTCTTCCATTAGCCTGTGCTGCAAATGTCGCCAAGGTTTGTCGCCGTCCTCTTTTCCATATCTTTTCCTGTTGCATGCACATATAGTTAGCTACGCGCTCAAGATTTATTTTGAATTGCTTATAGAATGTAGGTGCTGTCACTTCTACTTCAACTCGCACTCCTATATATAAGGCCTTTGCTAAAGGGGAAAACATTGGGGATGTAACAGCTAAGGGAGAATGTGTTGGCAATCTTGCTGATTTAGTAAGCTTTTCTAGTCTTTCTTTCCTTCTTTTATCTTTTTCTGGTAATGAAGATATTGATTTGATCCTAACAAAAAAATGCCAGCCCGATGCATAAAGCGCCCGAACTTCACATTGCATCAAATCTAATGTTTAACAAGTATATACTGAGTTTGGCAATATAAGTATTCTGATTTCAATTGTATGCCTCTTGACACCACTTCTCAAGACAAATTTATCCTGGTCTGGCCATGGTAGTGTAATAGTACTATAGATAGCATTAATGGTTCAAATGTCATTGCCATAAGAAGTAACTGTTCTATTATTTCCTTCTTTTGAGAGGGACAAGTGGCAGAAGAGGAAGTCACTATACTTTATGGCCATCGTCGTTGGTTTTTGAAGTGATGGTGTCGCGTAACTACTCATTTTCTTACTGACTTTTCGCTCAATTTTCTCCGTCCAAGGGCTTTGATGGAAGACAAACTGAAACAAAGGCCATATTCTATGATGGCCAGTTAAGGTTTATGTAGCAGGGAACCTGCAGTTGACTTTGTGATCTACTGTTATGCTGTATCTTGATATTGTTTCAGAGAATTTCACTGAAACCGTTCACTTGCTTATTGGTGAAAGTGACACTTGTGAGAAAGATGAGAAGGAAGAGAAACACAACTTGGTTATTTCCTCAAGCTATTGGAGTTTAAATTATTACAAACCCTAGAAAGGAAAGAAAAGAAATACTTATAAATTCGGCTATATATACTATATCGATGATATTCTAGAATATACATAAAATCCTAACCCTCCTCCTTAAGCTGGTGCATACCGATCATATGCACCAAGCTTGCTACATATATAGCTTGTTCTGGTACCAATGAAGGACTTGGTGAATATATCTGCAAGCTGATTATTTGACCGTAAGAACTTTGTGACAGTGTCTCTTTTCTTTGACAAAATGACAATCAATTTTATGTGTTTGGTCCTCTCATGAAACATTGGATTTGATGCAATGTGAAGTTTGTCCTCGTTATTACACATAATGGTGGCATACAGGCGGGTTGGGTTAAAGTTGGGCGGGTTCAAAAAGGGTTGAATAGAAAATAGGTCATAACCCAATCTGCCCATATTTATGTGGGTAAAAAATGGGTTGGGTTCGAGTCAAACCAATATTTAATGCAAGAATGCGGAAATAAAGAAATCATTGAACTAGGGAGTATAGGAGATGTTAAACATGGTGCAGCTCTTTACCATGAATTGCTATTTATTGGGCTACTGTACTTTTCTTTTGAAACTTATTGTTGAGCTGGTTTACTTCCATTCCACCTTATCATTGGAAATTGAAGTTTTTGGTTAAAGGACATGAATCAAAATAGTAAAACATGTTACATGTGTATAACTTTGTACAGCAATATGGTAACTTTTACAGTAATAAAATTTCATGTGTTTTATTGCCGATTGTTTTATTATTAGTGAGGTATTTTCAGGCTGATTGTTGATGACTTATGCTATTCTAATAAGATTATAGGATTGTGAGACTATATATTTCTTTCTATCCTTTAAAATAAACTTTTCGTTGCAAATAGGCTAAATTCCTAGATAACCCCTTAAACTTGGCATGATTTGTAAGCTAGACACTCAAACTTAGCTAGTGACCAGATAGACATCTTAACTAGTCTTATTTATGTCTTTTAAGCCCTTCTTTTATAATCTTTTTTCAGATGTTTTCTTTTATCCCATTAACTTTATATTCGTTTGACAACAAAATGAAGCAAATAAAGGCCAAAGTATCATTCGGAAGCTTTGACATAATAGACAGCCAATTTTAAAATGTCAAAGTTTAGGTTGAGGGAGTACTCGAAGGATGTTTTAGATTCTCTGTTTACTTTTCAATCAACATAATACTAGTAACCATGAAAATTTGCACTTCTCTTCCAGTTAGTCACAAAATGCAGGGACATTAAAATTATCCAAAAGTTTTTACTTTTAGGTCTCAATCTACCATTTGGAAAACCTATATATCCCCCTCCCCCATCTTCGATAGAGAGACAAATCAAAGAGAGGAAACCAGAGAGAGAGAGATATACACGATGGTTGAGGTTGAAGGGAAAGAGATGAGTTAAGATGAAGGGAATATTGGAGAAGAAGACTAAAATAATAAATTGTTATAGGATATGTGAATTTGCAGAAGCACATAATGGAGAATGAAGGTAAACTTTGGTTCGTTCTTTCGGAACGAAGAGAGAAAATCAATAGGGGTTTGGATAGGAGTGGGTTGGGGATTTTTTTTCTGTCTTATGACACGTGTACTTTGACATATCCTCAACAAGTAATGCTCACACACTTGGCTTTGCTGACATGATTGTTTAAAGACACATGTGCAAGTTAAGGTGTCTTATCTAGTAGCTAGCTAAGTTAAAGTGTCTAACTTACAAATTGTGTCAAGTTTAAGTGGCTATTTAGGTATTTCCCTTGCAAATAAGTCACTATGTAAAATAACAAGAGAGATTTAGTCAAAATTTCTAGTATTAAATTCTTTTGGATAATCATGGTGTTCAGGCTATCTTGCATGCACCACGATTAATTCAACGAGATACCTGTCACCTCCACCAGCAACATGTAGCTCTATTGAACAAGTCTAGGACAAATGAGAAGAAATCACTAAGTGTTTTTATCTCTGTTGGGATTTGAACCTGAGACGTCATGGTTCTCATCCACTTCATTGACCACTATGTCACGCCCTTGGGTGCAAAATTTCTACTATTCAATTTGTTAGGAATCTTTCTAGTTGACTTAGATATTTTGATTAGTACTTGGACTTCAAACAAAATTATAGTAATTTTTTTTCTGATCATTATGTTTACTTTAAGATGGTTATTAGTGTTATCTGTAGTAAAAGGGCAACCTGGTGCACTAAAGCTTCACTATGCGCGGGGTCTGAAGAAAGGCCAGACCACAAGGATCTATTGTATTAGAGACAGTTAGGTATATGATAACTAGAGTTACATCTTTTGTCGTTTAAATGAGTTTCAAAAGTAGCAGAAACGGTAACAAAAACGTTTTGGTTTAATATTAAATAAATAAAACCAATTCTTCACAATGATTTCAAAAGCAAGCGAACTGATAAATAGACCAAATGAATTATTTCTTCGGTGATTTAATAAAGAGTTGATTTTTGACCACTTCAAAACTTTTACTGAATGTGTAGAGCTAAATAGCCTTAACCGAACATATCCAACCCTTGGAGTCTTAAGTCTATAAAGGAGATCTCAAGGTTATTAATGGGTTGGCAGGTTACCCATATTTCACCAATTTTACAACAGATCAAAATGGGCTCAAACCCATATTTCACCATCCTACAATATCACTCTAAAATGGGTGAGTTGGGCAGGTTATTGAAATATGGGTAAAATTTTCCAAGCCTGATCACACAAATTCCAGTTTACCAATCTCTCCAAATTTTAATTCTTTCAGTAGTTGCTTCATCCACATGATTTCACATGTAGTCACTGCCATAACTTGATATTTTGCTTCTGCACTCGATCTTGCAACTATATTTTGTTTCTTATTTTTCCAGGACACCAGATTTCCCCAAAATAAAACGTAGTATCCAGAGGTAGATTATTTGTAAAAGGCTGATGCTATGCAATTTGCATCTGTATATCCAACAATTTTCTCATGTCCTTAATCTTAAAGCAATTCTTTTCCTGGAGTAGATTTTATGTATTGTAGGAATGAGTAATACCCGATGTCACATGGAGAATCCAAGAATTGATTTGACAACATTAACTCGGAAGGCAATGTCAAACCGAGTCACATTGAGATAATTTAACTTGCCTAACAACCTCTTGTATCTTCTAGGATCAATAAGAGGCTCCCTGACTAGGTAAAAGCTTAACATTTGGAATTTTGGATCCATATGAGTATCAAATACTTGGCATATAGATTATCATCCCTATTTCCTCGAGAATATCAAGAGCATACTTCTTCTGTGAAATGACATTTCCTGAATTAGATCTAGCAAGCTCAATACCCAAGAATTACCTTACTGGACCAAGATTCTTAGTTTGAAAGTACTGAAAAAGGTGATGCTTTAATTTGGTAATTCCCTCTTCCCATAATGACTGTATTATCAACATCAACTACCAAATACATACACAAATGTAAAGCAAAGTGACAATAAAACACAAAATCATCAGTTCCACCATGGATCATGCCAAATTCCGAAATAGTTGTATTGAATTTGCCGAACCATACGCGAGGAGATTGCTTTAGGATATAAAAGGATCCAATAGGTGAAAAGTCCAATGATGCATAACAATCATAGATAAAAAAAGGCTGACAGGAGCAATCTTATCCACGGGAGAGAAGGTATCGTCAGAGTCAAGTCCAAATATTTGTGTATAACCCTTGGCAAGTAATTGTGCCTTTAGCCTATCAATATATCCAACAGGGTTAACCTTCACAGTATACACCCAATGACAATTAACAATAAACTTACTTGAAGGTAGAGGAACAAGCTCCCAAGTACCACTTAAGTGTAAAGCACACATCTCTTCAATCATAGTGTGTCGCCAATCTGGGTGGGGAAAAGCTTCCTCTGTAGTCTTAGGGATAGAAATAGATGACAAAGATGATATAAAGACATAATGAGTTGGTGACAAATGATGATAACTTAATTATCATAAAAAAACAACAACAAATGATGATAATTTAGACAAGTATAGATAGGATTAGGGTTACAAATAGAATGACTACCTCTCGAGTGGAAATAGGAGAGCTCTGTGGAGACAAGTCCGCAATAGGAAAACAATCTGGTTTCGGGCATCAAACAGAAAAATGCATTTAAGAGCATGAGGAGTTAATTTGTCTGTTCTCAAAGTGAAGTTTGGACAAAATATGTACTCCCAAAAACATGAGGCGCAAGAGAGAACAAAAGTGACAGAGGGAACTCAACAACGTATAGAGCCTGATTTTTCGAATTGCACTGCATACCCAAAAACTGAACGGGACATTGCATGTATAAGAAGGTTATGAGTAGTCTCAATAATATGCTTACTTTTGCTCGTTGCTATCCTATTTAATTGTCCTGTGTAAGGGAAATATGTCTAATGAATAATCCATGAGTTGTCGAAATTGGGATGATAAATATTCAAGTGCATTATCATCTGAAAAATGCGAATAGAGATGCCAAACTAGTTCTGTATTTCCACATAAAAAATGTGAAATAATGATTCTTCATTCTAAGTACATCTTGAGTACTCGTCAATGAAACTAACAAAATACTTAAAACCCAAGTTAACTCTACTGGGACCGTAAACATCCAAATGAACCAAATGAGAAAGAGCTTTGTACAATTATTAAGTCTACGGGGAAAAATAGTTTGGGCGTATTTCCTGAGTTGACATGACTCACTAGCTAAAGTAAACAATTTTGACAAATTAGGTACCTTTTTCTGAAGTTTGGATAAACCAGGATGTCCCCAATCATCTATGGATTAAAATTGTAAAGTCGGAGGTTGGACAAAGTATGCGGAACTATGAGAGCCAAGGCAATAAAGTTTATTTGACCGACTCCCTAGGCCAATCATCCTTCATAACAACAGAGTGGAGAAACTCAAAGTACGAGTCAAACAACTGATAGATATAAGTTTAAAGGGGTAGTCAACGACCTAAAGGACATTATTCAGAGTTAAAGAATGTGAGGGAGTAGCTTGACCAACTCCCCTCGCCATGGTGTGAGATCCATTCGCCAAGGGTTAATAGTTGTAAGAGATTAGGAATAAGTAATGTTAGATAAAAGAGATTTGTTGCTAGAATGGTTAGAAGCTCTTGAGTCAATGACCCAAGGACCAGGGATGGTGGACGGTGAGATACAAGTGACAAAATTACTGAACTGAGCCAATTACCAGATTCAAAAGAAGAAAATTACTGAATTGAGCCACTAAAGCTGCTTATGGAGATGTTTGGCGTACTCTCCTTATAGGGAAGGAAGTCATTGTATTCTGCCTTGGATGAAGAAAATATCTGATTGGTTGGATTACCAAGTGAATCAAGGAATCGAGAAATGGTATGATCCAAGTTCATTAAAAAAACAAAAGAAAAAGTGAGCAACATGAGCATTTCTGAAAGATAGACCATGTCAGAATAACACACCTCATGAATATGACCCAATTTGTTATAATAGCTGCATCTTGATTGAGTTTCCCCAGAATGACCTCCACTCCGGTTCCCTGTCCGAGATAAGCAGAGGAGTGTGGTTATTTTACTTTATGATTGGATGAAATAGGTGTTGCACATGTGGTACAATGAGCTGCAATAACTGAGAGAATAGATCATCCACTGTAGTTATAGTATGGCTAGGCGGGATTTTTTCACGCACAAAGTCAAGTTAAGATGGAAGCCTCACATGTGTCAAAACTAAAAATATCTTTGGACATTGATCCAATCATTTTTCTGTATTTGCTGTAGTGGACATCAACTCATTGAATTCTTCTATAACTGTCTGAACCTATCCAAGATAAGTAGACATATCCAAATCCTGCTTTTTAAGGTTAGTCAACCGAGAAATCACATTATAAAAGTGAATGTCATTTGTGTATAATCCACGAGCTTTTTTCCAAACTAAAAAGCAAGTCTAGAATGGATGAAACAGAGGCATCAACTTTAAATCAATAGATTTTTACAATTGAGCACCAATTTTTTCCTGTTTGATGTCATTTGTGTCCTCCTCATTAATATCTTTAGCCTGTTTGATTAAGTGATCTGGAATATCTTGTTCCTTGCACCATAATTGAATAGAAGAAGACCAAGACGAGTAACTCGCATTAGCTATCATGATAGAGTGGTTCTGGTTTCTGGAAACCACAGTTTTAGTACCAAAAATATCTGACCCGAGAGGCATGATGATGGGTCAGAGGAAACTTTAACCAAATATCAAATATATGATGATGTAGATGTTATCAGAGTACTGACAGGGTAAAAAGCAACAGAGTAAAATCCGTCCGAGTCAGAAAATTGAAAACAATCGCCTGAAAATTGAAGAAGGTCACTGAGAGTGGTCTTATAATGGCTGGAACCAGCAGGTAATTATACGGTTAGCCTCGGAATGATCTGGCGGCACCACTACCGAAAGAAGATTGTCAAAATCTGACTGGGATTTGGCTAACATTCCTGGTTGTAAGGTGGAGCAGTTACCTGGAACTTACTTGGAATTCTCTTTGGGTGCTAAGAAGAATGATCAAAGAATTTGGCAGGGAGTAGTAAATAGATGCACAAGCAAGCCAACTCCATGAAAAAAAGCAATTTGTCTTTGGGAGGCAGACCCACATTAGCAAGCAGTGTATTGGATGGAATTCCAACTTATCTTATGTCTATGTTTCAGCTGCCAGCTAATGTTATGAAAAAAACTGGATACTATTAGGAGTAATTTTCACTAGATTGAAAGTCTAAGCCTGCTAACTCAGTTTACCCTCCTTCATTCATGAAGGCATGAGAGGCAAGGTCCTGAGGTTCCTCAGAATAATCCCGGGTAGGAAATAACGCAATATAGGGGCAAAAACCTATGATTCTAGATCCCTCACGATTTTGGCTTTGCAATGGCACATAAATATAATATTTATCTTTAAGAAGAATGAATAAATAGTTTTGTTTATTAGTTTTTCAATTTAGAAAATGCTCTAAGGCACTATACCCGCGGATCTTCTCTCTCCTACTTCTTACTTCTTAGGAGGGGAAACAACCCTATCCGGCGATCCTCTGCTGGAAAACACCCTTTAATCTTCCCCTTTTTCTTCCTAAACTATCACCTTCTACCAAAAATAGCTTCTTATTACCCTGGGGATAACATTATTTATTTTGCGGTGCGATTTAAATCATACTTATAAGGAGAAATGAGTCCAGAGCTGAAGTTTGGTATAATTGGGTCGAGCGTGGTCGCAACATGATGTCCAGGACGAGTTTCAGTCAGAAGATAGCGGAGTGACTGGTATACACTCTCAAGGAAGCATCGAAAACACAGGGTAATATCGTTAGGAGATGGAAGTTCCAGGACCATTTCAATGAGTACTTCTGTGCAAGGACTTTCAACAACTATGGGCTATATATAAGCATCGTTAATGTGTAAGGTAACAGAGGAGCAGTTATTATTATTCCAGAGCGAGCATTCAATACGGGATGGATGGAATTTGCGACTAATATTCTGAACCTCATTAAAGGTGAGGCCCAGAAGAAAGGTACAATATTCAATAGGAACACAGAGGAAGGTCTTTTATATGTTCGACACTGTCAGAAACAACAAATGGACTACAAGAGAAATTAATACTTCTAGGGTTCATAAAAGGGGAGAGGGGGGGTCCTTAATAATCTCAGAAGCCATGGGTCAACCGCAAAATGAGCTCTTAGCCAGAAGTGTAGTGGGTAGCCTGCCAGAGGAAATCCGAACATCACCTTGTCAGAAATTCACCGGTGGGTAGCAACTAACTGGAAACAAACCCATGGCATAGATATATATGAAATGGGGCGAAACCAATTCCTGTTTGAATTTTCTTTGAAGACGGTAGTGGACCACATAGTAAAAGGGGATTGGTTTTGGAAATCACACAGGTTTCACCTGAAATGGTGGTCGCTAATATCGAGGGCTATCTCAAGCTCAAAGAACTTGGAACAGATCTGGATTAGACTTGTGGAATTGCCACTACATCTCTGGTCGCAGAGGATTTTTAAGGAAGTGGAAGATTTTTGTGGAGGGTGGTTACAAACAGAGGATGAAATTGAACTTAGAAATCATCTGAAATGGGCTAGAATAAAGGTGAAAGGAGATGTGGACTCTATCCCAAAGACCGGGGATCTGATCCATGAAGATTTCACCTTCAAAATCTAGATCTAGTGCGAAGCGTAGGTACGGTATGTCGCCGATGAAGGAAAAGGGAAGAAGACTACGGACCAGCAGGTTAAAGAGTTACCTTATTATGCAGGGGGTGGGTCTAGAGATCATAGCTGTATGTCAGGGCACGTGGGAGGCTCTTACACATTAACAGCTGTCACACGTGACCAAGCACGTGCATATGACAAAATTTTAAGGGGAATAATGAGAGGGATAGGGCTACATGTAAGGAACCTTTGGGCCCAGATATGTCGGCCTAATCCATGGTGGGGCTTTCTAGTAGAGTTAGAATTCAAGCCCAGACTTAACGCATATACGAGCTACGAACACAAAACAAAGGAGGAAGAAGAACAACATACTGTACATGCAAGTCCAAATTAGGGAACAAAGACCTTAATGCTTTCTACATCCTCTACTTTCTTAGAGATTGAACCCATGTAGACAATCAACACGCAGAACAAAGAGATAGAGGAATCAGAGTTAACAACCATTGAAGATGCTATCCCTCTGAATCAGTAGAACCAAGAAGATGAAAAAGACCAGAATTCGATTTACCTATTTGGGTTCACCTGAACATCATGAGAATCGGAAAGGAATTAGGGGTGGATTCTAAGGGATATGCCAAGGAAGCTCCGCAACCATTTATGAAGATAGATAGCTTGAGACAACCCACCAGTGACATCTCTGAGATGCTGAAGATTGCAACATCTTCAAAATGAGTAGGGGGGATAAGATACTACCAGTGATCAATGACTGTGAAGATGGTATCCTGGAATGTGAGGGGGTTGAATCAAGCAAGCCAATGATGCTTGATTAAGAGTCTAATCCATAAGTGAAAAGCAGATGTCTATTTCTTTCAAGAATCCAAAATACATGGTGATATCAAGAATATTGTAAAAGATATATGGGAAAACAAACAAGTCAAGTATGCACAACTTGAAGCTAGTGGAACCAGGGGACATACTAATGCTCTGGGATGGGAGATCGTGGGAAGGAGAGGTAAGTAGTGTGGGAACACACTCGATCACTTGTAAATTCACTAGAAAGTACTAGGACTTATCCTGGCACCAATCCAGTATTTATGCTCCCAATGGTAGGACTGACGGGAAGAAGTTTGGTGAGAACTAGGGGCTACGAGGGGCTTTTTGTAGGTCCTTGGGTAATTTATTGGGATTTTAATACAGTCATGTTTCCGTCAGAGAAGAAGAAGGGTAGGAGAATCACAAAAGCTATGACAAATTACGCATACTTTATTGAGGACACGGGTTTGATAGATTTACCTCTCTCAGGGAGCAGATACACTTGGAGAAAGGGAGAAAGACAGGATATCTCAGTTAGATTAGATAGATTTCTAATCTCAGATGAGTGGGATGAAGGCTTCAGGAACATAAAGCAATCGACGCTAGATAAAGTGACCTCAAGCAGTCCTACGGAGAAAAGGAATGCAACTTTCATTGCTCTAAGAGGGTGTTTGGTTTAGCTGATAAGCTGGTCAAACCATCTTATAAGCACTTTTTAACTTTTTATAGTGTTTGATTTTATCAAAAAGTTCTTAAAAAAAGTTGAAAAGTGCTTTAAAAAAGGCCAAGAGCCAAAAGTTGGTAGATACCAACTTTTTATTTTTTGGCTTGTAAGTCATTTAAGTTTGACCAAACTATTTACCTTTTTACTTTTTTGAAAGTTTGTAGCCAAAAAAGCAAAAACAATTCTCAATGCAATTATATTTGTTCGATAC
>JACEIK010003541.1:75711-86397 GCA_018107945.1 Datura stramonium | reverse complement strand
TTAAAAATAAATAAAAATATAAACTAATTTAAATTTTAATTATTTTAGATATAAAAATATCATAGTAATTCGCTTTTTATAGTGTTAGTAACTTTAAGGACATTTCAGTCATCTGACCCAAAATAAGTGCTTAACAGCCCTTATGTACCAACCACATCAATAACTTTTTTTCAGCTTCAACACTTTTATCCAAACACATAACTGCTTATTTATAAAATAAGTTTCAGCACTTAAAAAGTGCTTTAAGCACTTATTTTTAAAAGCTATTTTTTTCAGTTAAACCAAACGGGCTCTAATTCCAAAAGAGACAGGAGCTGCAGATCTAAAAGATTACAGGCCAATCAGCCTGGTAGGTGGGGTGTACAAAATCATTGCAAAATTTCTAGCTGAGAGGTTGAAGAAAGTGGTGAACAAGTTGGTTAATAAGAACCAGATGGCTTTTGTAAAAGGAAGACAGATTATGGATGCTGCACTCATAGCCAGTGAATGTATAGATTCAAGAATGAAAGGTGGAGTTGCTGGAGTAATGTGCAAGCTGGACATACAGAAAGCTTATGATTGTGTGAAACTGGGATTTGTTTTACTAAACACTCTTAGACAAATGAGCTTTGGCAACATATGGCTGAAGTGGATTGAGAATTGCATCAAAACAGTTAGGTTCTCAGTTCTTGTGAATGGAAAACCTGTGGGTTTCTTTACAGCAGAAAAGGGACTGAGACAGGGTGACCCCCTCTCCCCTTTTCTCTTTATTCTAGTGATGGAAGGGTTTGACAGCATAATGAGAATTTCTACACAAAATAGGCGGATTAGGGGATTTCAAATTGGTAATAGAGTTGGGGAGGAGGAGGAGATTTGTCATATGTTGTATGCAGATGACACCATCATTTTATGTGAACCAGAAGCAGAACAGATCAGCTACATCAGAGTGATATTGGTACTATTTGAAGCAGTAGCAGGATTGAAGGTCAATTGGGGGAAAAGCAGTTTGTTCCTAGTCAAGGAAGTTGCCCAAATTCTAGGAATGGCAAGCATACTAGGATGCAAAGTATAGAAGATGCCAACAACTTACCAGGGCATGCCTCTAGGAAGCAAGCATAAGACTTTGGAAATATGGGATGGTATATTGGAAAAAACAGAAAGGAAGCTAGCTAGATGGAAGGCTCAATACCTGTCTCTAGGGGGGAGATTGATTTTGATAAATTCTGTATTGGACTCTCTCCCTACTTATGTTATGTCCCTGTATCCAATTCCATCAAAAGTTGTCAAAAAACTAGACAGAATAAGGAGGAAATTTCTGTGGCAAGGAAGCAAAGAAGGAAAAGGTTTATAGCCTGGTGAAATGGGAAACAGTGCTTCTCAGCAAAGAAAGAGGGGGACTGGGAATTAGAAATCTGAGCTTACAGAACAAGAACCTGCTGATGAAGTGGCTGTGGAGATACACAAGTGAGGATGCAGCCTTATGGAAGGAAATGATAGTGGCAAAGTTTGGTGAATTAAGCTCCTGGTGCACAGAAGCAGCCACTGAACCTTTTGGAGTGGGGGTGTGGAGATCAATTAGGAATAACTGGCCAGAGATGGAAGCAAATATGAATCTTAAGGTGGGAGCTGGAACCAAAATCAAATTTTGGAAAGAAGGATGGATTGAACAAACACCTCTGAAGGAAGCTTTTCTAGATCTATTTCTGATTTGCAACAACCCTGAGGCAAGAGTGAGTAATTGCTGGACAACACAAGACTGGGATATCTCATTCAGAAGACTGTTAAATGATTGGGAAGTGGAAAGGGTGGCATCATTACTAGGAAAGCTAGGAGGAATCAGTATAGACACAACACATCCAGATAGGGCTCAATGGAAACACAGTAAAGATGGGATCTTCACAGTTCTGAGTGAATACAAGAGAAGGATACAAGAAGTGCCTGGGGGGACATCTTACCACTGGAACTACATTTAGAAAAGTCTGATTCCAACTAAAGTAAAGTGCTTCACTTGGCTAGTGATAAAGAAGGCCTGCCTAACCCAAGAAGTTTGTTACTGCTCAATTGTGGCATTGTTTCTTTAGCAAAACCAGCATCTCTTGGGTCATGCTAGAGCACACATCTGATCTACTAAGTTGCTGGATTAGGAGAGGAGGCAACAAAAGTCAAAAAAGATGGTGGAAGCTAATACCATCATGCATATGGTGGACAGTGTGGAGAGAAAGAAATGGGAGATGCTTTGAAGATAGGTCCAATTCCATTCAGATAGTTAAATGGAATTGTATTGTATCTCTATTGTTTTGGTGTAGAGGATATAGATCAAATTGTAGTTTTAATAGGATCTCTGTAAGTTCTGTTTTTCTCTTGTTTACATACTTTTGGAGGTGGCCATCATACCCTTAATGCTGAGGAATACATCTTTACCAGTTTTTTCTAAAAAAAGGAAGGAATGCCACTGGTAGCAAGATGTTTGCTATGCAATCTAACAGGGGAAACAAACAGTCACCTCTTCCTACATTGCAAGTTCACAGCACAACTTTGGGAGCCCTTCCTCAACAATAACAGTCTCAGCTGGACCATGCCTAAACACACATCTGATCTATTCAATTGTTGGAGTAGAAGAGGGGGAAGCAGGACCCAAAAGAAATGGTGGAAGATGATACCATCATGTATATGGTGGTTTGATTGGAGAGAAAGAAATGGAAGATGTTTTGAAGATAGATCTAATTCCATTCACAAAGTAAAATGGAATTGTTTAGTATCTTTACTCTTTTGGTGTAAACAACTATGCATAATGGAGTTAGATCAAATTGTAGATTTGATAGGAAACCCGTAATATTCGTGATGAAAGGTAGCCAACATTTTCCTATGCTGAAGAATACAAACTTACTATTTTTTTTAAAAAAAAAAAATATACACCTCTAATGCTTCAGAGTGGAAACTTGGAACCGGTAAAGTCCTACTTTAAATTCAACAATTGGTGGCTACAGAGTGAAGATTTCCTGAAGAAAATCAGAGATTGGTGGAGTTCTTTTGTTTGTGAAGGAAGACCAGATTTCATCTTGGCTTTCAAACTTAAGGCTTTAAAAGAGAATGAAGCAAGACTTCTCAAGGAAATATAGACCTCCAGAAACAACACATACTTAGCCAACTTGCAGAACTGGAAGAGATCCAAGATCAGAGGAATCTCAATGATGAGGAGATTCACTCAAAAACTGCCTTAGCTGTGGAATTTGAGGGACTGACAAAGCTTGAAGAAGAGGCATGGAGACAAAAATCAAGAGCTCTTTGGCTGAAACTAGGGGATAGAAACACTAAGTTCTTTCATAGGACTGCTAATGCTCATAGAAGATACAACAATATTGAGGAACTTGAAGTGGATGGTGAAGCAATTCGGAATCTTGAAGATATTAATCATGCAACAGTATCCCTCTACCAGAATTCGTACACTGAGACAGAGGAATGGATACCTTCAGGTGGGGTTAGGGAAGGCCACAGGATCACTGAAGCTGAAAATCAAATGTTATAGGACACCTTTGAGGGTCAGGAGATATGAACTGTGTTAAAATATGTGCAGGGGACAGGTCACCTGGCTCTGATGACTTTACTATGGCCTCTTATAATCATTGTTGGGAGGTGATATGTGGAAATGTGATTGCAGCAGTTCAAAATTTTCACGACAGAGGTGTTTTTGAAAAAGCTATAATGCTACTTATGTAGCTTTGATTCCTAAAAAGGTGGGAGTTAAGGAATTGATAGACTTTAGACCCATTAGTTTGATTGGCAGTGTGTATAAAATCATCTCCAAGCTATTGGCTGAGAAACTCAAGAAGGTGACAGGCAAATTGGTAGAGACTCAACAATTTGCATTCATCAAAGGCAGACATATAATGGATGCTAGATGATGGCAAATGAGTGCGTAGATTCAAGATTAAAAAGTCAAAATCATGAATCATTTGCAAATTGGACATCCAAAAAACATATGATCATCTCAATGGGAGACTTTGGCAAAGAGGGGATTTGGTGCTAGATGGATCAAATGGCTTAATTTTTTATTATCTCTGTTAAATTTTCCATACTGGTCAATTGATCTCCTACTGGATGTTTTCCATCACAGAGAGGCTTAAGGCAGGGAGATCTATTCTCTCCCTTCCTGTTCATTATTACAATCAAGGGCCTATATGAGTTAAAAATTGCTCAAGAACATAGATGGATTAGGGGCTCTGGGGTCTCAAACAGAATTGGGGAAGATATGGAATATCTCACTTGCAATATGCTGATGATACTCTAGTGTTTTGTGATGCAGAAAGAGATCAAATGAAGATGCTCAAAGTGATCTTCATCCTCTTTGAAGCCATATCAGCGTTGCACATTAACTGGAAAAAAAGATTCTTATATCCAGTAAATGAAGTGATAAATCTCCAAGATCTAGGGAATATTTTGGGTTGCAGAATAGGAGAGTTACCAATTATCTACTTGGGCATGCCTCTTTGGGGCAAAAAGCAGATCCACAAATATCTGGAAGGGGGTGGTTGAAAAATGTGAAAAAAAGTTGGCTGATTGGAGAAGTCAATACTTATCTTTAGGTGGGAGGCTAACTCTGATTAATAGTGGCCTTGATGCTTTGCCCACTTACATATGTCCCTTTTCCTATCCTTATGAATGTAGTTGACAAATTAGATGCTCTGAGGAGGAACTTTATATGGCAAGGCTGTAATGACAAACAAGATACACTTGGTCAAATGGGAGGTTTTAATTGATAACAAGAAGGCAGGGGGTTTAAGAATTATAAATCTGAAAATTCAAAATCAGAGTCTACTTTTGAAATGGAACTGGAGACTTGCCTCTAATGAACAAGCACTTTGGAGTGAAGTAATTAGAATGAAATATGGCATGGAGAATCACTGGACTACCAACAATGTCACTACCCCCTATGGGACTAGCTTGTCGAGAAGCATCAGGAACTTATGGTCTAAACTAAGAGATAAGTCCAAACCTAAGGTTGGAAATGGCATGAAAACTTCTTCCTGGAAAGATATTTGAGTGGAGCAAGGTTCTTTGAAATAACTATTTCCTGATCTATATCGGTTGAACCAACAGAAGGAGGCTACAGTGGATGAGGTCTGGACAAACTAAGGATGAAATCTAAGCTTCAGAAGATTATTTAATGACTGGGAAATTGTGAGGGTCATAGAATTCTACAACATTCTAGAACAATTTAAAGGCATATCAGTAGCTGAAGACTGTTTAGCATGGAAGGGTAATAAACCTGACAAGTTCACAGTAAAAAGGGGCTTATAAGGAATGCAACAATCCTATCAATCCACTCTAGCAGATGGCCATGGAAGCTAATATGGAAAATTAATTGAAAGGGGGGAATTAATTATCCAGCAGAGATGACATCCATTAGCTTATTGTCGGCTCTCACTCTGGCTCATCATCCAGAGGCGGGTTGAGCCCCTTGCACAGCTTTTTAGTAGATGATTCCAGGCAAGACAAGATCAGGGTCAATGAAGTGTTTAAGGACAATCAATGGCATTGGGATTGTCTGGTAGGTGGTCCCGTGGAGCTTACTATTTCCCAACCTTCTATGAACTTTGCTTCTCTTATGATTTTTGCTACTTTCTTTTTGATAGTATTGGTCTCGTTTAGAGTATCAGTCTAGTCACTCCGGCATACGCTGGGAGCATCACTCTGACGCTAGGAGCTTTCTTTCTTCCCCTTGTTAGCAATCCTCTTTGCTTTAAACCTATTCCCCTTTACGACGACTCGGTGACCTTTGACACGTTACACCTGGTTGCACGTAATCTTGACTTTCGCCTTTCACTCGTGCAGTTGGACTGACTAGTGACTTTAAATTAAACCTTGAGACCGAGCCCTAGCGCGCAATGGCTTTCTCTGATAGGGGCTTGCTTCTTTAAGCTCCGCCCAACCTATACAAGGTGCTGCTCGCTTTCTCTCAGCCACTAGTGGCTTATGTAGTGGTCGGCATTCCTACGTGCTCCTCCTTGCCCCCCTACTTAAGAACCCAAAGGTCACCTTTGGATGTTGTCGTGACGCTTTGGTTACGAAGGTTACCGCGGTCTAGGTTTATGGATGGATTCAGTAAGTCAAGGCATTCGGGAAGCAGGAGATCGATCCGCTCTTTCCATCTCTCTTGCCGGCTTAGCCGAACTACTTGAACTCGAGTCATTCGCTTCCTTAAGCCATGTCCATACTTTAAAGTCTCTTTGAAAGTAGCATGCTTTGTCTTGCTCTTGGCAAAACAAGCAGTCTTAACCCATGAAAACCTTTGTAAGAGAGGCTTCCATCAGTGCTCAAAATGCTACTTCTGTGGTGAAGAGTTGGAGACAGTTAGTCAAGTGTTCTTGCATTGCAAGATCACTGCTCAACTATGGAGGCTATTTATCAACATGAAAGGACTTCCTTGGGTGATGCCAGGGAGAATCATTCATGCTTTGGAAATTTGGGATAGTTACAACAACCTCTATAGTCAGAAGGAGAGATGGAGAATTATCCCTGCTTGCATCTGGTGGGCAGTGTGGAAAGAAAGGAATCAGAGATGTTTTGAGGACAACCACAAACCTATTCAGTAGCTGAAAATGAATTGTTTGGAGTTATTTTACTTTTGGTGTAAACAGGAATACATGGAAGATCTAGATTCGTTTATGGATGTTTTAGGATCCTTGTAAGTTCTAGATATAGGATTAGGAGATCTTCCCTGTAATCCCTCTGTAATTATGGATACCTGTAGTTTTACAGCAGGTGTGTTTTTGTAATATAATACAAATGTTATCTTTTCAAATTTTTTATTTTTTTGGGAAGGCAAAGCAGATAAAAGGTAGATGCATCTTGTGAAATGGAAAAAGGTAATAATTGACAAGAAAGGTGGAGAGATCGGAGTTAGAAATCTGAGATTACATAATAAGAGCCTATTGTTCAAGTGGCTATGGAAATACAGTGGTGACAATGAAAAGATTTTAGAAGAATCTGATAAATGCAAAATGTGTGAAAAATGATACATGGAGGCCTCCTTTGGTTCAAAATGCTTCAAGAGGTAGTATTTGGAGTAATATAAGTAAGATGTGGAATGAGTTTCAGCAGCCCACAAAATTGAAGCTGGGCAATAGTGGAAAAGTAAAGTTTTGGTCTGAAGTCTGGGTGGGGGAGATAAGTTTAAAAGACAGATTCCCAACTTTATACAGTTGCTCATCAACGCGTTTATACCATGTGAGAAAGACGAGAAGGAAGAGACAACACTACTTGATAATTCCCTCAAGCTTTCAGGGTGTTTAAATATGTGTGTGATCATTTCATCTGAAAGCTAAAGTTATTAGAGAGAGCATACTTTTATTTTTTTAATTATATTTTAAATACCCCCCCCCCCCCCTTCTGCGTGCGCGCGCGAGCATGATTCTTTTTTCATGGATCAAACACCTGAAAATACTTTTTGATAATGGGTGGCAATGAGATTCGATCATAGGGAATTATGTGTACTCTGATGCCATGTTGAAGTGTGTGATATATTAGAGAAAACACACTTTTATTTCTTAGTTATATTCTCAACACTAAGTTTACAAGGAAAGAAATCAATACATAACTGCAATATAATTACAAGTTTTAATTCTTGTTGTAATATTGACTGCACATCTTCAAATGGGAGAACCTTCTGGAATGGGTATTTTATTAACTTTTCTAATTTCTGTAACATCAATTCTATCATTAAGTTGAGGAGTTTAGTCTAATGAGGTGGTAAAACTGTTAGAAACTATAGAACATGTAAAAGGACCTGGAATTATGGATTTGTAAGATGAGAACATGAGGTGTATCTTCAGATATAAAAAATTAATATTAGACTTCTTTCTCAATCAATGTGTTCAGTGAAATTTCAGCATCCGAGCCTTGATTTTTCACAATTCAGAACCTAAAACATTATACACATTGTAAAACCAATTCTTTTTATCTTTTCATCTCAAAGGGTCTATGGTTCATAAGGTGCACTCCTCTTCAGAATGTATCAGTTTATGGTAATGAGAATATATAAGAGTTCTCTATAATAAAAAAAGACGAAAATAAAATAATCTACAAGAGTGAAACAAGAATTATGAGGAGAAAAGCAGAAAACTATCAAAGAAGCAAAAGAATAACAAAGACAAGTTGGACGATCTGTAAAATGTTCCCTTTTTGTCTTACAGAGGAATTGAAGGGCTTTCCTACTTAACAAGGAGCTTAAATCTATCTGTCTAATGGTTTCTATCATGTATCTTATTACTAATGTGTTTGAGCTGGAATTACTTCTGTGAATTGTTTCTTATGAAGCTCGGGACAGGATTAAGTATCTTGATTTCTAAAAGGAATCCATCCTTGGTCAAGACATTTGCACTCCTCTCATTTGGATATGTCTTCAGCTCTTACCAAGAGGTTAAATTGTGTAAATTAATTTATAATTCTGCACCTTCTTAACATACTTGTCTGATTCCTTTCCTTTTTCTTTTTCCCATTTGACTGAAGCATCTAATTGCTTTTGTATGTCTTAGGTGAAATCTGTTGTGCTGCATACCCTGAACCGTGCAAGATTCACAGTAGCAGTAGAATCTTTCCTAAGGACAGGTTGGGAGCAGTCTTCCTCTCCCTCCACCACTCCTCTTTTTCTGTTATGATTGAGCCTCATTTCAACCATGATTTTTTTTGCTGTTAACTGACCGTCATCACAACTGAATGGTTCATCTTACGAATTTGTGGTGAAACTAATATTCTAACATTTTCTTAACTCAAATCTAGCGAAATTATTTGCTTTTGTCCTCTTTTACTTTTTCTTCTCCATTTTGATTTCCTATAGAGCTATTTGGAGTTGTCCAAAAATATGAAAAGCCTACAAGGGTGAAGCAAAGCAGGAAAGGGATGATAAATTAACAGTCAGTCTTTTTTCTCCGAGTTGATGTCTTATCGTGCTACTTGGTCTTCAGGGAAAGTTCCAACACTGCAGGATGGAAATTCAAGGGAAAACATATTCAATTTTCCATGGAGAAAGCACAGGCCTATCGTTCTTGGTAATTACAAGGAAAATACACTGTTTCCTTTGTTACCTGAACATCAATTCATCTGACGTATTCATTGCAGTTTTAAACTAACTGCGTGCAGGACCCAGATTTAGAGAAGCTTTCCAAGATCCAAACTCATATCTTGCTGTCAAGCCTATCTTTGAGGTATTTCTAGGGAGGATGAATATCAAGGGGAGCTCTCGTGCACATAGCACAGTTACATCCCCTTGCTTGCTTGTTATGTGGCTAAATGTTTCTTCTACCATTTTCTTGTATTCGTGCTTGTGAATTGCATGCCAATCTTGATTAACAGAAGGAGCACTATATAGTGACATACAATCCTTTCAAAGGAAATATATATGTGTTGCTCAAGGATCAAGCTAAGTCTGATGATGTACTGAAAGCAGCATTTCATGTAAGACATCTGACTTGCCCATGTGATGAATGTGGAACTCTTAAATTACCTAATTAACTTTAAAATACAGGGCCATGTGCTTCTGCACATCATTCGTTCATCCACCAACAAACAGTCTTCCTCCAGGAAACAGCAGGAAGATGAACTTTCAGCATCCTTGCTATCAACTGCTGATCTTCAAGCTCATGTTGTAGAATCTTATAAAATGGTCTCTGCTTTATATATGCCTTTCAAGAGCAAAGCTAAAGAACAGGTGAAGTGAAATTTTCCACTTCATGATACAATTTCTGATATATCCTTTTTCTTTCTAAATTTTAAACAAGCTGAAACATAGAGATAATCAGAGGCGGACCCACATGGTAGTGTGGGGGTGACCCGTTAACTTTGGAAAAAATTATGTATATATACGTATATATACCTACAAAAAGATTATATATTTGTTTGTGCACCCTCAAACACAAAAGCCAACTTGGTGCATTAGTTTGGCGAGTGTATGTAATCCCTCTGCATGAGCTTGGCTTCCCGTGTTCGAATCTCCATGGCTGTATTTCTCTTATCATTTTTCATAAAAATGCAAGTAAAAATGAATGATGCGAGATTCAAACTAGGGACCTCAAAGCATAAACTAAGTACCAAAACCATCAAACCATACATCAAATTATGATAATTCCTCTCGTTTAAATTATACTTATTAGTAATACAGTGAGTTTTATGTGGTAAACATTTTCCGATGAAGTAGTGTTGGTGCCATGTGACACCACTTTGACTAACATGCATCCCCTTTGGTAGTTCCCCCATTATCTTCAAATCCTGGGTTAGCCTTTGGAGATAATATGTTACTTCTTAGTGTAGCTGAACCTTCTCTTTGTTATTACCTATAATCACATATAATTACACTTGAGAAAAAAAACACATACAAAGCTGAGGTTCATATAATTACACTTGGAAAAAAAAACACATACAAAGCAGAGGTTCAGGAAAGCCAAGATGAAAGAAACCAGAATTTCTCAGTCTTCAATCTCATTCCTTTAGTTCCTGCTCCTCCACCTCTACCGAGTAAGAAAGGAAAACTGAGTTGGGAAATAAGATCTGGAGTATAGGGTGTGTTTTGCACGGAGGAAAATGTTTTTCAATTTTCCTATGTTTGGTTGGTCAAAATATTTTGGAGAATGTTTTCTCTAGGAAAACAAGTTATTTAAAAATCAGAAAAATGACTTACCTATTGAAAGTAAGAAAAACTAGATCCATAAGTGG